>CAKOAT010307376.1:101976-118408 GCA_932364175.1 Eruca vesicaria subsp. sativa
ACGCAATCTTTTAATAAAACTTGAGCTTTTGGCTTTTATCCACGTCCCTTTGGGGACCTCCATTCATTGTTCACGTGGTGAACAAGATCTTTGTCACAGTAGGTAGCGTGAGCTTCCGTGATTCATCCTAGACATGAAGCAGGGTGCACCTGTGTCTCAGGAGTCGCTAAACAACTTTAGGGCATTCCGCTGCCCTATTGTGAAGATCACCCAACGTCCTGGAGCTTCTCAAGCTCAAGGAACCACCCATCATCCCTCAAGTGTGATTGGGACGAGGTCTTCCTATCCAGAGCTGCACCAAAAACACTGAAGTTCCAGTCTCAAATCTCTTTGAAAATCTTCTCTCCCAACTAAAAACCCTAAAAACTTTGTTGTGAAAAGAATACAATAAAACTCTCTCCCCCGTTTGCCTCTAACACTTTGGCAAAATATATAAACTTAGGTTAAAACTCATCAGGAGTAAAATAGTCATTTGGTGATGATTGGGCTTCAAGTCAACTTGGCTTTCGAATTGGCTTTTGGGTCTTGATAATCGATCGATTATGCAGGATGCATGTCGATCGATCCAGGTCTCTCTGTGTTAACCTCGTGATCGAGTCTGAATCGAGCGCTTCTTCAAATTATCTCCAAAATTCTCCAAAAACATCACTTTTTTTCCAAAATACTCATGAACTCATAAATATGCTTAAAAGATTCTATAGTATAGTAAATAGTAGTATAAACACTAATATACCATGACTAAGAACATTTCAAAATCATGGTATATCAGGTGTCCCCCCCCCCCTTCTCTTCAGCTTTTTCATCATTTCATCCGGACTCCAATTGAACTCCTTCTCCGACTTCTTTGTCTTCTTCTTCGACTTCCTTGTCTTTTTCTCCAGATTCCTTGTCTTCTTCTCCCGATTCCTTTTCTTCCTCCTCCCCGAGTTCCTTGTTTTCTTCACTGGCTTCCTTCTCTTCCACTTTATCACTTGATTTTTCTTCTGCATCTGGGGGAGCTTCCTCGGTTTCCGGTTTGACAGATTTGTCGATGGTTCTTACGTTTATGACCTCATCCCTGATTACTTCTCCGCTTCCACATGTAACCACATCGGTTTCTTCTACTACACTATTAGCTCACTCTTCTTTCGTCTTCGGATCGACCTGATTCAACATTATTAGGGTTTTGAGAATGGTGAGAATGAGTGAGAGATAGTGAAACCGACCCAGTGAAACCTTCGAAACCTTTCCCTTATTACTGAGAAACGTATTCGAGAATTATAACTTATTCTGGAATTAGGATCCGATTTTTGTGGGTCGGTCTTGGATTCGAGTTTGGATAGTCCTAGGTAGGACTGTAATTACCCAACTTTCTCTTGGTTTTGTTTTCTTTTAATAAGTTTTGCTATTTTTGTTTACATCAAAAGGCTGATCTATTACTCAAACTTGAGTTGGTCTGGGGAGCCAGACCAGAATAGAACAACCAACATACACAAGATCTTGATAGAAAGATCGAGCTGATTTAGCTAAGGAATCAGAAATAGCATTTTGTGCTCTAGGGAGATAGAAGATCTTGAAATCAGGGAAACAAATCTGGAGCATCGTTAGCATTTCCAATTCCGTTAAGAAGCTTGGCCAATCATGAGGATTTCTGAGCATTGCTATCATCTCCTTGCAGTCTGTCCCAAAGCTTTGGCATGGCGAATGTGAAGCATATTCTCCATTGCCCACCACAGTGCTTCCAGCTCAGAGTGCAGAGCCGACTCCACCCTACTATAATTACGCATACCATCAGCTGACCATTTCCCGAGCTGTCATTCCAAACCCATCCACATCCACTGAACTGAGCTGTAGAGGTCCAAGAATCATCTACCATACAAAGTCCTCCCAGACTCATGGTCTGGCTGTAAACATCTATGGGTCCTTGGGATGACGATATAAACTGCTCATTGGCTTGGAACCAGGCTTGACACTCACTCTCTGCATAACGAGCTACCTCCAAGGGATCTCTATCAATTCCTCTGAAAAGCTTATCATTTTGAGCCTTCCAAATATACCAGATTAGCCAGGGATAAGGATCTATGTCCAATTCCAGTTCCATTATAGCATTTTTCCTCCAGAAGAGATAGTTCATATTAATGTACGTACTCTGTAGTGGAAACAAGGAAGGGTTGGTGGGCGTAGATGATAAGACCCAAACTTGCATTGTAGGTGGACACTAAAAGATTGTGTGGGTTTCTGATTCTTCTGGTTCCCCACATCGTGAACAGTGATTATCGCATCTCATATGTCTATAATTCAGAGTACTTGTAACAGCCATATGACCTGTTATTATTTGCCACATAAGATGGCACATATTTTAGGCTGCCTTGATCTTCCAAGCATGTGCTTGGAGTTTTGTGATACTAGGTTCACAAACTACACTTTTCTCCTCCTTCATCAATATATTTCGTGCAACCCAATAACCAGATTTGACTGTATACTATCCATTCCTAGTGTAGCTCCAACAATAAGTGTCCCTACGATGTGTTGTGCTAATGGCCATACTCCTTATGAGTGGTATATCAGCAGCATCTACGTAATTCTCGAGCTGGCTCAGATCCGAAGACTTTTTTTCTTGACTAATAAGGTCACTCACTATCATGTTCGGATGCAAAACCGGAGCAGATGGAGACGCTGATCTTGCTGGAACGGTGGGGATCCAAGGATCCTCCCATACATTCACTTCATATCCCGAATGTATTTTTCGTCTATCTCCCAGCAATAGTAACTCTCGTGCCGCCGATATACTTGTCCACACATATGATTGGCTACTAACATTAAGTTGACGCAAAGGCGAGCTCAACCGATGGTATCGGCCTCGGAAGACTCGAGCTACCAGAGAATCCCGGTATTCACAAATCTCCATAGCTGCTTTGCTAATAATGTCAGGTTATACTCATGAATCATCCTAAAACCGATCCTTCCTTCCTCTCTAGGTAAGCATACTTTGTCCCATGTTGACCAGTGAATACCTCTTTTTGGGGGGTTCGAACTCCACCAGAACTGTGCAATTGCACTAGCTAAGGCATCACAAATCTCCAGCGGAAGTAAAAAGCAAGACTTTACATACGTCGGGAGAGCTTGCAGTATCAACTTAATCATAACTTCCTTTCCACCTTTAGATAGCCACCGACCCGTCCATTCGTTTACCCTACTCATTAGCTTATCCTTTAAGAAAGCAAAAAGCTTGCAATTAGATCCACTGATATCCTTTGGAATTCCTAAGTATGATCCCATCCCTCCTTCGTTATGTATCCTAAGTGTGTCTTTGATCTTCTGCCTAGTCTCTTGTCTGATTCTCTTACCAAATAGTAGAGACGATTTATCGAAATTTATGCACTGCCCTGACGCTTATCCATATTTCCTGACCACTTTCATTACTTCTTCACATTCACGGGGCTTTGCCTTACAAAAGAACAGGCTATCATCAGCAAAGAGAAGGTGAGATACCGAAGGACATGCACGTGTGATGCGCATTGCCGTTATCCTTCCTTGATTCTCTGCGTGATTTAGAAGGCTAACAAGCGCTTCCATGCATAGAATAAAAATGAAAGGGGACAGAGGATCCCTCTGCCGCAGTCCTCTCTTCGGGACAATATTCCCTCTTGGCTGTCCATTTATAAGGATCTTATACTTAACTGATGTTATACATCGCATTATCCAGCTTATCCAGATTTCTGAAAAACCTATCTTCCTCATTGTAGCCTCAATGAAGGACCACTCCATTCTATCATACGCCTTGTTCATGTCTGTTTTAATTGTCATCCTCTTTGTACGTCCACTGGGTTTGGTTCTTAAGGCATGAAACATTTCCTGGACAATCATGATGTTATCTGAAATCTGTCTCCCTGCAACAAAGGCCGACTGAGTTTCTAAGATTCTATCTGGTAGAACTTTTTTTAACCTCTGGCATAAGACCTTAGAGATTATCTTATAACTAACATTGCATAAGCTGATGGGATGTAACTGATTCATTTGGTTCGGCTTATCTACTTTTGGAATGAGACATATGTTGGTCTCATATAGTATAGGAGGTAATGTGCTTTCAAAAATGAATTGATTAACCATAAAAGTTAAATTATTCTTTACTATTTAAATAAAATGTTATTTAATTCACATTTGAGGCAGGAATATCTGAGAATAGAATTTCCGGGTAGAAGCATTGAAGCATTAGTATAAAACAGCCCGATTCAAGATCAAACCACACGTGAAAGGCGCACATGCATGGCACATCGTCAACTGGAATTAATTAACTACGGTTATGAATTTTTAATTTAAATCAGCATCGTAATTAACCGAAAACACGGCTCGGTTTTGTCGGGTTTGTTAGTTGCAAATCAACTAGGAGTAGTATAAGTTGCCACAAAATCATATTCAAATGGATCAGTTACTTTCCTATTTTTGAATACCATTTAACGTCTACGCATTGGGAAAAAATAATTAATAGTCCAAAGATGTGTTTAATGACAAAACAAATAATTAATTACTTGATTATATAAGCATACTACGTAATAATCCGCGTCTTGCACGGATGAGATTATAACTTTTGTTACTTTTAACTTTTTAAGATAAAATGATATTATGTCTAGCATAGATATTAGTTTAGTTTTACGTTGTTTTTTAATATTCTATAATATAACTATCATTCTAAATCTATATTTATTTTGATTTGTTTGGTTCAAATGTTTGATGTTTTTGATTTTTTCGATGATAACTAAAAACTATTGTTATTTGTGTGGTTTCATTTTACATAAATTTTAGACATTTTTCATGTCAAACTAAAAGTTTTCTATTATAATTTCTAAAGACATATAAAACCAAATAAAATCATAAATAATATTTGAAGAAAAAAAAATTTATTAACACAAAACATTTCACTACAATTTGAGCGATAGTGAAAGAAAACATTAAAAAAAATTCAATTCCAATAAGAACTAAAATTCTCACTTCTGGTGAATATTTAGTTATATAGTCGTTCATGTCAATGTGTACATGTATGTATATGTAAATGTATATAAATGTGATGATAAATATATGAATATACCATTAATTAAGATTTAAAACATTTTTGTTCAAAATAGCACATGATAGTAAATTATTAAATAAAACTAAGTAAAAATAAAACAAACCTAGAAATTAATAACATCTTTTCATATGAAGAAAATAAAATTGTACCCGTAAACAATAAAAATAATACATATTACAAAGTGACATCTTTATTTGGTACATGAATTATGTTTTTTAATCGATTTTGTGATTTTTATTTCTTTTAAAAGCTTTTCTAATTTCTGAATTTTTTCTACCAATTTGATTTTATTTCTAATTCTTGGTCTAATATGAAAACTTTATAAAAATGTTAATATTTGACTAAACTAAAGATCCGACTTTACGTGGGGTGTTTTTCACCTCAGTTTCTTTAATTCATAATCAATCACCTTATTTATTTTTATTGTGTACCGAAGCGTCAACCATGACCAACTTCGGCAAACCTCAAACTTTCAATTTCTACAAACATTTTTATCGCAACATTTTAGTTGATGTGAATCTTTATGATTTTGTAATTTTTTTACAATAAAGATATTATTCATTACTTTCACGTATAAAAATTTAATTTATTAATACAAAGACTAAAAATATAAGAAAATAAATTAATTAAAAAATAGTGTATAAACACATTAAATAATGAATTTCAAAAACTAGTGTGTGAACGCATTAATTACCAAATGATTGTGAGGTCGACACATGTCAGTTACGTTATGACCGCATTTATTACAATGCTTCTGTTTTGATATATAAGGGATAATCTCTCTGTTCCTTAAAAATACATATTTTAGAAATAAAATTTTTTTCTAAAATTTATATTTTTAATGCATGTTTTTTTAACTAATTGTAAACTTCAAAAAAATTAATTACACTAACTGATATTTTATTGGTTTAAGATTATAGAAAAAAATAAAGACAAAAAATTATATAAATTTATTGTGTTTTACTAAAAAATGTTAAAAAACTAGAATATGGATCTTTTAGGAACAGAGTGAGTATATAGTAAATAACACAATAAGTAGCTCATAAAATCAACAACGATTATTTGATTCGGTAACGAGCAGTACTGCATAGCTATATGTATTAGAAGTAATACAAACAAAACCAAAAAATTATCAAAATGACTAGAGCATTTGCTATTCTAATACTTTGTTTTTAAAATATAACATGCGATTAAATTGTTTATACAAATAAAATCAATTTGTTTATTGGGTGGATAGGTCAGATGGCACTCAAATGGAAGCCACAATGCATTTTTACGTGGCAAACGCTTAGCGTGTGTATTCTCAGTATCGCCAGTTAATTCCGGTTCGACAGACCGAAAAATCAGTTGATACTTTTTTTCTTCAAAAAACAGTTGAAACCTTAACCTCCGAATTTTCAAACAAAAAGAAAATAAATTAGCATTCTTTTTGTAACTATGAAGTTTCTTTATCAAAGGTGTGGAGTAGCTAGAAGTTCATTACCATCATAACTAACTCCATTATTGTCTTACGAACGATATTCTTTAAGGCTGAGCACTACTATTGATACTCGGTGTTTACTTGTTACTTGACTAATACTCGATTTAGAAAATCAAGTACTTGACAATATCAAATCAAGTAACAAGTAGATAAATTTTACTACTTATAAGTACGAATCAAGTATCATTATTTTTCAACTATTTAGCTTATTACTTGTTTTATTACATATTTTTCATTGTTTGTTAGTCTTTACGTGTTGTAAAATTATATTAATTATGTGTTATTTGTTGTTACCTATTAAAATCATGTTTTATTTCTTGCATGTAACAATAGTCTAAAAGAATTACTGATTTTTTGAGTATTTGATGTGACAAGTATTTATTTCAAATGAGTCATGTACACATACTATATCAAAATATTTAAACGGACTTAACAGAATAACAAATATTCAAAAATTAGAAATAATTACCCCATGTCTAACTCTATTTTAAAGTTGTAGTACACTTAGTTTCATAATTTCGTAGATAAACAAGCAAGTAGCGAGTATAACCAAATAATTTGTAAGTGTTCAAAATTTAGGCAAGTATTTTCTTAACAATTACTTGATCAATTCAAGTATAAGTACAAATCAAAAATTTTAATACTTGCACAAGACAAGTTAAGTAGCAGGTAGAAGAAAAACACCAAATACTTAGCTTATGCCCATGCCTACTTTTCATTTTAGATCTCCAAATAAATTACATAAGTATACTTTACCGCAGTTCATATATAGTTTTTAGTACAAAATTACCCATTATAATTTTTCAATAACTTTCTACTGTATTCTGTGTATGCGTTACATGCATTATGGATCCTCCATGTCCATTTTATATCTCAGAGAAATGTTCTTATTTTTTTGCCAAATAGAGAACATGTTCTATTAGAAGGAAAGTAAAGATAAATGTTATGTTTTCTAAACCTTTTAAAGGTAACAATTTGAATAACTCACGGGAGAGAAAAGGGGTGATTGGTAGGGCTGGGCATCATTACTCGTTACTCGCCTTAAACTCGGTATTTGACTCGTACCCGCCTTAAAAATTCAAGTACTCGGTGTTGTCAAGGCAAGTAACAAGGCGACAATTTTCGTTACTTGCAAGACTAAGTCAAGTATCAAGTATCATTATTATATTTAGTATTTGACTCGTTTCGCCCCGCTACTTGTTCTATTACTTGCTATTTGTTACATAATCTATTAATTAGTTTTTCATATTTGTCTTTTCTTTTACTTGCATTTAGGACTAGACATAAATACACACTACTCTTCTTATATTTGTTATTTATTTTGTATCCAATCTTGATCTTTGAATACTCGTCGTTATCTAGTCAAGTATTACACAGCAACAAATATTAAAAATTTAGTAATATGATTTGTTATTACTTATTACTTATCTAGAGAAGATATTCTTGTTATCGTGATCATTATACAATGTTTATATACCATAATATGTATTTTTAATTTTTTTTTTATAATATGAACAAATATTCTATTTAAAGTAATTTACATCTTACTTTAAGTAAAATAAACAAAACAAATTTTCATGTCTATTTCTAACAGAATATTATTTAGTTAGTAGCTCTTAAATATTCCGAAAAAGCTCGTAAATAGTGTATAAGTACTCGTAAATAGTAAGTAATAGAGCAAGGCAAGTAACTTGCAAATCGTTTATTTTTCATCAAGTACTCGAAATAGTAAGTACTCGTTTTAAACAAGTCAAGTACAAGTCGAAAATTTTATTATTCGTACAAGGCAAGTCAAGTCGCGAGTACATGCAAAATAGCAAGTACTCGCCTTGCGCCCACCCCTAGTGATTGGATAGACAAAGTTAATATAATAAGGGTGTAAATTTATTAACCTTTAACACGTATACGTATGGATTCTCCTATTAAAGGTGATAGTGCTTGGACTGCCACTCAAAATGTGTCACGTACCAACAAAGACAACAACATCAACAGTTAGGGAAGAGGAACACATATGACTGCAAATGTATATCGATCTCAATTTCTGTAAATGTAGATCACCTTTGTATGTTTTCTCTGGCTTATACATTCAGGCGTGGCCCGTGGATAAAAATGTTTGATATGAAAATAGCAATGTTTAAGAATTGTGCAACATAAAGCCTGATCCGATCCAAGAAATTGATAGAGTTACCCATACTTTAACAACTTAAAACCTTAACTCTGATAAATACTTTTTCCTTGGCGGGAGACAACACGCAAAATCTGAATCTCGAGGAAACGAAGCAACGTTTAATATTAGTATTGGTTTTTTACTCTTCTTGCAGAAAAAATGCTTACCTAAAGTAAATGAATAATATCTCGCCGACAAATTTCATTCAATAACATTGACTTTCTCATTACCCCTTTTGATTTGAAACTCGTTCACTTTTCCTCCTAAAGAAACTTCTCTCCTGTCTTTGTCTCTTTCTCTATCTCAAATCTAATAAATACATCATTTGCATCTAACATCTTCTCTAACGTAAAGATGAACGCTATCTATTTTCTATACCTCATCATGCTCAGCATCTCCACCGTCTCCTTTGCTGCCGGAGAGAGATTCAAAGAGGCTCCAGAGTTCTTCAACTCACCTGACTGTCTCACCATCGAAGACGACGACGGTTTCGTATGTTCAGACAAAGCCGTTCATGTGGCAATGACCTTAGACACGGCTTACCTCCGTGGCTCAATGGCCGTGATCCTCTCCGTCCTTCAACACTCTTCTTGTCCTCAAAACATTGTGTTCCACTTCGTCACTTCAAAACAAACCCACCGACTCCAAAACTACGTCGTCTCATCTTTCCCTTACTTAAAATTCCGTATCTACCCTTACGACGTAGCCGCCATCTCTGGCCTCATCTCTACCTCCATCAGATCAGCGCTCGACTCTCCGCTAAACTACGCAAGAAACTACCTCGCCGACATCCTCCCCACGTGCCTCTCACGTGTCGTATACCTAGACTCAGATCTCATACTCGTCGACGACATCTCCAAGCTCTTCACCACTCACATCCCTGACGACGTCGTCTTAGCCGCGCCTGAGTATTGCAACGCGAACTTCACCACTTACTTCACACCGACGTTCTGGTCAAACCCTTCTCTCTCCATCACACTGTCTCTCAACCGTCGTCATTCACCGTGTTACTTCAACACTGGAGTGATGGTCATCGAGTTAAAGAAATGGAGAGAAGGAGATTACACGAGGAAGATCATTGAGTGGATGGAGTTACAGAAACGGATCAGAATCTACGAGTTAGGATCTCTACCACCGTTTTTGCTTGTCTTCGCCGGAAACATAGCTCCCGTAGATCACCGGTGGAACCAACACGGTTTAGGAGGAGACAACTTCAGAGGACTGTGCCGAGACTTGCATCCAGGTCCAGTGAGCTTGTTGCATTGGAGTGGGAAAGGGAAGCCTTGGGTTAGGTTAGATAGTGGTGTACCTTGTCCGCTCGATGCGCTTTGGGTTCCATATGATTTGTTAGAACCACGGTTCGATCTCATCGAAAGTTAGATTAAGTCTAAGACTTTCCTTTCTTTTCTTCTTTTAATACATATTTCTTGACTGGATGTGAAGATGAATACTCATACTTGAATACAATAATAGGAAGGTTCGGATATGTAATTAGTTTGGTGATGGTGGTAACTTATTGCATGCTTCTTGCATAATACTTTCGATGCCTAAACCGTAATAGTTAATTGTGAATATCTACAGAATGTACTACAGAAATAACCGAATAAGGATGTAATAACAGATAATAAATATGAGTACAATACATCTCTTTTTGTTTTTACTGTTGAATTTAAAGTTATAGTCCTCCACAATTTTATTATGATCAAAGTTAACATAAAATTCGAGATGCTAGGCTTCTTGGAAAATATAAAGGAAAAATTAATCACCCAAGTTTAATAGACTTATCACTGTATTTATATATATATATATATTTTTTGACAACGAAAGACTGATCTATTACTCAAGCTTGAGGTGGTCTGGGAATTCAGACCGAAATAGAACAACCAACAAACATCAAACATCAAATCTCGATAGAAAGATCGAGCAGTCTTAGCTAAAAAATCGGACATAGCATTTTGAGACCTAGGAACATAAACTATCTTGAAATCTGGGAAGCGAATCCGCAATGTCAAGAGTTTCTCCAATTCCATCGAAAAGCTTGGCCATTCATGGGAATTAGTGAGCATCGCAATCAAATCCTTGCAATCCGTCCCAAAGCTCTGACATGGCGAATATGTATTTATATATTTATATACTCGGCTTAACCGATCTTAACAAAATTGCATTTGTTAACATTATTGAAAAACAAAACAATCCTAAAAACTCTGCTACTACATGTAATCATTCAATTTACTAATCTTTAAATGAAATACAGCGTCATTGATTATTGTTTTTCGATCAACATCCTTCGTATCGAGTGTAAAATACAAACATAAAGATGAGTCTTATTATTAAGCCGAACTAAAATGTATGTTTTCTTCCTTTTTTTCCTGTATCGTGTTTGTTAAGATAATTAAATATTCGGGAATTATTTTTAGATGTTTCCTTTACATTACGAGCCAAAGTTGTACATAATTCATCTCTTCGATAGCCTAGTGCGCATTTTACAATGCATTACATTATATCGTTGGTCATGTGAAATAAATTATAATTTTCTTTTTTTGAAATAAATTATAATTTGATAGCTAATATTCAACATATCGTGTATAAGTCATGAAAAAGAACATAAGATATTACAATTATTGAATATGATTTAACGTATATTGATTATAAATATTGTCATCATAGTCGCATTTTTTTGGGTTCGATTCCATATATCTGAGCTGTCTAGTCAATAATAGCGCAATATTTCAATAGAATATTGTACTTATAGAGTACACAATATATAATCCAATCCAGTTATTTTCAGTACAGAAAAAGAATTAAACTCGCCGGCCAAGTCTCGCGAGATTGTCGTGTAGTTGATCATTCACACATAAAATGTCAACAAGTCAGCGCGTTGTCGACTACTTGAGGTTAAACAAGGAAGCACACCTAGCGACCTATTCAGGTCTTAGTCTACGTTTGAGTTCTAATATTTCTGTAACCCAGTAATGTATAAGGAAATATTAGCTTTGAATAAACAGAACTCACCTAGACTTATACAGATACAGAGATACCTAACAAGATTTCTACGTGAACTGTAAACATATCTTATATATATATACGTAATGATGTATCTGTCAAATACTGTATCATTAGAAACTACTTGAATGATTAAATAAGCACATGCAAAATATATGTTTACGTAATTTTTCAACAAGTATAGACAATTTACGCGTGGTTCAACTCAATGAGGATTGCGTCTGGATCTCTACGGATTATCATATGATAATGCGGTATACCAATTAATGAACAGGCATGTTATTTAGAATTTAGATTATTTCCACAGGTCAACTCATAAATTTAAATATAACATGTACATGAGCTGCAGGAGATAGTATAAGAAATCATGCTTAATATATCGAAATATGTTAGTACTCAATTCTCACAACCTACCAACAATATACTTCACACAATGCCAAGAAGTTGAATATTTAATTAGCATCTCTCCTTAATATATATAAATATACAAGTATGTACTAAAAAGATGGGAACTAGAAAAATAAGTTAAAACCTTGTTGTCACATATGCTACCTCGTTTCCCATTTAGAATATAAATAACACAAAACAAAACACATCTGAAATATAAAATTTGAAAAGGAAAAATTAGTTTCTTTCACATAATCAAAACATTATTGTTGATGAAATTTGAAAAGGAAAAATTAGTTTCTTTCATCTTTCTTTACAATTTCCGTTTCCACCTTGTGTTTGGTAAATCTGCTTTTAAATTTTCCCTTATCACAAAGGTATAATCAAACTTTGTTGATTTTTAATGGTCGTTCACGAAATTGGTGGCATTGTGCTTTTATTATTATATATTAGGTGATTTATCCGTACATATGCATGAACATAAATATTTATTAAGAACTAACGTTAATAATTTGGTTAATATTAAAAAGAGAAAATACTTCTATTCTAGAGCAGTTTCTTGTAGTTATGAATTATAATTTTGATGGTAAACATATTAGTTTATATAGACATTGTTAAACTGGTTTCTCTTTTTCAAAAAGTCAGACTAATAATTGAATAATGTAGCTTAGAATTCAATAATGACATTGATATATAATATTTAAAAAAGTTAACTTTGTAACTGACCACTAAAAATTAAAATATAGCTTAGAATTCAAAATTAAAATGTAGTGCGATACATAAAAAACTTGTTTTTTAAAAATAATACTATTGAAATGTAGCTTAGAATTCACAATTACACACAATTAAATAATGATGTTAAAAACACACAATTGAATAAAATTCTATTAATAAATACTGTCTGGAAAAAAAATATACATCTAAACGCTTAAAGTCAAGTTCTCGTTACATATATATGATATGAGTGGCATATTAGGCTGTTGGTGATAATACGCCAAATATCAGCCTAACTAACTCTGACGAGGGCTTTATCCCCTCTCTTTTTTTGGTCAAATCGCACCGACGATTTTGTGGAAGGTAGATTGCACCCCTCTATAAATGCCCATGAGAAAGCATATTCGATCCATTAGAAAATAGTTTGACAGTATGACTAACGATTAACGAGTCAGCTCGGCGTAAGACTACTTTAGCCGAATAGGAGTCGACCTAAGAGAGAGACGACCAACACGTCCTGCTTTCACGGGTCGAGCAAAGACCCATCACAAAAAGCCCGTGAAAGCACACCGCACTATGTCAAAAGGGAAGAAAGAGAGTCTGCTATAAAAGGAAAAGGAGGTACAACGAGAAGGAAATCTGAAAATAGACAGATTAGGCGGCAACTTGTATTATGGTTTTCCTCTTATCTCTTTGTTGCTTACCGATTAGTCCGTACGTCTCCGGTTAAGCTCTCTAATCACCAGAGTTACTCTTTGTACTCTTTCCGATTATAAATAAAGCCCTTTCTTTTCATGTTACTCGTTCCCACCTTCGTAATAACCCACCGACGAGTCCAGTCACTCTCTTTACTGATACATGACCGAACTCGGTTCAAACAGTTGGCGCCCACCGTGGGGCAGAACGAAGTGTGACACAAACATAATACCCGAAGAAGCTCCTTCCGATGTTCAGCCGGAAGAAACCCCACCATCCCAAACATCGAAACCCTTATGGATTCCGTCATGGCCCGTCTCGCTCAACAGGAGAAGCTCAAAAAGCGACAAACGAGCACCTCGCTGCTATCGTCGCCGTACACGCAAACCCTAATGTCGCCCCAGGAAAACTTTCGACAGCACGACGATATCTTTTCAACACGAACCCTACCCTTCTCCGGCTAACCAGCCCATCGTGCCAACCGGCCTCCCAGACGATTCCGCGCAACCGGGTAGCAACCCAGATCTGCGAACCATTCGAGAAATCGCCGAACTAAACTCTCGCTCCAAGAAATCCACTCGAAGATCCATCATGTCACGAGCGCCACGCCGCAAATCGCCAAGGTCCTCGCCACCGCGTTACGAACTCCATTTACCCGCCGTATCACTGATGTCCGGCTGCGTGTTACGGAAAAATCCGCTTACTGACATTTGGCGGCAGTGATGATCCAACATAGCATATGACGGTGTTCAACATCGCGATGGGCCGAGCCAACTTTACAGACGCCGAGAGAGACACCGGTTTCTGCCAGAGATTTGTGGAAAGTCTCGAAGGGACTGCCTTGAATTGGTTCTCCCGACTACCGGAAAACTCCATTGACAGTTTCCGCGACTTATCCACAGCCTTCCTCAAACATTACATCATGTTTTCCGACCAGAAAGAAACGGCTTCCGACTTGTGGAAACTTGCCCTACCTCAGGGACAGAGCCTACGCGAGTTCACTGAGAAATTCAAGGTGGTTGTCTCTAAAGTCGAAATACCCGATAGCATTGCAGTGGACGCCTTGTAGAATACCCTCTATGTCCACTCGTAATTCCGCGATGACCTCTACTGCAACCCCATAACATCACTCCAGGATGACATTGCTCGATCCAACAATTTTATCCGTATGGAAGAAGACACGAAAGCGAACATCAGCAAGCAGAATTCAACCAAACCCGTGGCAAGTAGGAACGCCGATTCGAAATCGGAACCGAGACAACACTCGACAGACAAAAAATCGCCGAAAAAGAAAAGCTTTGTCTACATGGTCGATGAAGATTCACTTTCTGATTCGACGGTTGTAGTCCGGGGGAAGGGATGGAATCACTATCACCGGAAATAGGAGGGTGACCAACGCCAGCCCTCTCCCGAAAGACCAAGTGCCGATGAGCCAAAAGTGTACTGTTCATACCAGAAATCGAAAGCACACGATTCTAAAGACTGCAACCAGCTCAAAGAAATCTGTTTGGGAAGTACGCGTGAGGTGAGATCCTGACTGACCCACCTAAGCCGCGTCCTAAAGGGAACAACAACTGGAGCATGAATAAAGACATGAGGTCCCAAAAACCTTTGGGCAAGCCAAAGCCAGAGGATTACCAGCTGAAGGGAGACGGATCCGGATCCCACGATCGCGACGATGCACCCCCCGAGGAAGAGCAGCCCAAGAACAGGAAGAGGATACAAATTATCCTCGCCAGCCGCGAGACATCATCTGACGACGAACCAGACTTCCGCGACTTGCGTACACTTCTTACCACGCAAAAGTCAACCTGTGAACCTGATGCTACGTCCGACCTTCGAGAAAATATCAATCGCTCGAAAACTCGCCGATTAACCCCCAGCATAGTCGGCGTACAATATGCCACAGATTTGCGCAGCAAACTAAACCCTATAACGGGTGATCTCCGAGAAAAACTCAATAGATCGAACAACGTTGATCTACGACAACATTTGGACCATGCCAGGTCCATGGCAATGTCCCAAGCGGACACGACGTCCCACCAACCTCTACTGGTACCGAATATTCTCGTGCCTGCAGTCGTCAATCTTCGGTCCCAATTAACCCGGCAACCTTCGGGCAGATTAAACTTCATCATGGGGGTATCACCACCCTGCGAAGATTTGGTCCGATCTGTCAAAGCCTACCAACGGCATGCGACGTCATCTAAAAGATGGCCAGCCACACCAGCAAACGACCATCCGATTACTTTTTCGGCCGAAGACGCCGTAGGAGTCCATATACCTCATAACGATCCATTACTCGTCGAGGTAGGTGATATTACGTGCGAACGCACACCAATTAACCTAATGTGCACACTACCACAATCGAATGGTATGTCGATGTAGCACTTTAGGATCGAATCCACAGAGACCAAATATTACACTTTATTTTTATAGGATCAAATTCAAGCTAAAACGATAAGTTTTGTAAATAAGCAAATCGTGAGAAACAAATAATTAAAATGAGTTTTAATTTCAGGTTATAAGGATGTCAACCTAGGGTATCTCATTGGGTGTTAACCATGCTGAACCAAACAATTATTCAAACTTTTTAAGAGTAGCCTAGAACTCAGATTTCTTAACTAGAACACCCTGCTCTCGCAGGTGTGCTCCTTTCGCAGATGAGCAAAGGTACCTATGCTCTCGCGTGGACCAATACTCAACAGCAAACATTAAGCACAGACCTAATATGCTCACATCACACCCTGATATCTACTTTCGCTGACCAGGGATGTGATGCTTGCTCTCAACAGATCTAGCAACCTAATTCAGGATTAATGATAAAAGATTAAACTTGGAATCAAATACTAAGTGATCAAATCAGTATCAGCAGTAAGAACAGTGGAGAGCAAAGGCGAGAATGATGCTTATCTATGTTTAGTTCAATGGATCAACA
>CAKOAT010307376.1:119962-130185 GCA_932364175.1 Eruca vesicaria subsp. sativa
TGGCGCGGAGCAACCCGACAGAGCAGGGTCGATTTGCTCCTTGGGTGTGCTCTGTCGGTCGAACAGAGGCATCTTGGTTTTTTTTTTTTTTTTTTTTTACCTGAAACTCAGTGAAATAAAAGCAAAATAAAAACTAAAGAAAAGTTCTAAAAACAATTTAAACTCACCAGTGGGTTGCCTCCCACCAAGCGCTTGGTTAAAGTCACTAGCTTGACTTCGGTGATGGGGATTAGTCTGCTGGAGCAAGAGGGCCTGTTTCAAAACAAGCTCCACAATCAGACATGTTCAGCTTCAGAACCCTGCTCAACAACCCTTTCACAGCAGCTTCCCCTTTCTCCTTCAGCTCATGTGTGAGAATGGCTCTGACTTTAGAGAACGGTTTGGAGGTACCCTTGCATTTCACCTCATACTCAATGGAGTTCTCATCACACTTGAGAGGTATCAACGTCATTGTAGGATCTCTCTTGACCCTTTTCTTCTGGACTTTCTGTTTTACCCATGAATTCCCTCTGAATTTAGTTGGATCAGTGCTAGGATTTTCATCAGAGAGCAGCCTGCTCTCAACCTTATCACCATGCTCTGTCTCTGGAATCACTTGCAGCTCTTCTACATCAAACACTGAGATGCAAGAGGCGTGTGATGAGGAATATCTGGTGGGTACAGCCATGTAGAAAACTTTCTTGCTGATGTTGGAGAAGCAGACTCTCTTCTTAGGCATATCGATGGTTGCTCCAACAGTAGCCATGAATGTCCTTCCAAATATCAAAGGCATCTCATGATCTTTATCCATCTCAACAACTTGAAACTCAGCAGGAACAATGCAGTCCCCTACTTGGACATGAAGGCAGCGGATGGTTCCATATGGGACTACTCTAGAAGAATTTGCAAAGGTCAGGCTCAGCTGAGAACGCTCAACACCAGCAATACCCAAATCGTCTACAATAGCCTTTGAGATGAGATTAACACAAGAACCAGAGTCACAAAGAGCATCGTCAAAGGTTGTTCCTGCGATGGAACATGGGAAAATAAACTTTCCAGGATCATCAACCTTAGGCAATACCTTCAGTGCTGGTGTAGATAGTGCTTTAGTATATAAGACCTTGATCTCCTCTTGAGTCTCTCTACAGTTTTTAAAGAACTGGAGCAATGGGAGAATCTGCAGAGCATCTTCAAATGCAAGTTCTTTAGGAAGCTTTCTCACAATCTTGTTAAAACATGCCAGCTGCTCTTCACTTATGGGATCCCTCAGATGTCTGGGTGGGATTGGGTAGGGAACCCTAAGAACATAGACTCGAGCTGGTGGAGTTTCAGTAGATTCGTCTGGAGCAGTCTCAGCAGGTTGATCCGGAGTAGTTGGAGCGACCCCAGCGGATTGCTCTGGAATAGTCGGAGCGACCCCAGCAGGTTGCTCTGTAGTAGTCGGAGCGACCCCAGCAGGTTGCTCTGATTCTTTCTGCTTAGCTTTCTCTGCAGCAGTAAATCGCCTTGGTGTTGGATCATTCAGCTGTCTACCACCTCTCAATTCCACTGCATAACAATCCCTTGGATTTCTATNCCCAGCGGATTGCTCTGGAATAGTCGGAGCGACCCCAGCAGGTTGCTCTGTAGTAGTCGGAGCGACCCCAGCAGGTTGCTCTGATTCTTTCTGCTTAGCTTTCTCTGCAGCAGTAAATCGCCTTGGTGTTGGATCATTCAGCTGTCTACCACCTCTCAATTCCACTGCATAACAATCCCTTGGATTTCTATCAGTTTTTGCAGGGAGCATCCCCTGCTTTCTCTTGACACTCTCTGCAGTCTGAGCGAGAGCAATGTCAATCTGGCGCATGTGACTGCTCACTGTGTCATATTTCGTGTTGAGCTCAATGAACATGTTGTCCATCCTTGTGTTAATATCAGAAGTAGCCTGGTTTAATGCCTTGGCATGTATCTGTTGACTCTGGAGCAGCTGCTGCATCATGTTCCCTAAGGCTTTGATCTCACTCTGTCCACCCCTTGAATTAGCTGGAGCATCTTGCGGGTTGCTCTGCTGATTCTGATTTTGGTTCTGGCTTTGAAATCGGTTCTGATCTTGGTTGAAAACAAAAGTCTTGCCTTGGAAACTCGAAGGGAAACCTCTCTGCTGCGGAGCACCTTGCTGCTGATTTCGCTGCATCTGATCCCCAGAATTCTCTGTGTTGCTCCTCTGGTAAGAGAGCGGGTTGGGGTGCTTTGGTAGTTGGGATTCTGATAATAGTTCCGGTTCTGCACATACCCTTGACCATTGATGTAGAGAACTTCCTGATGATCCTCTCCCTTTGTTCCTCCCTCAGAAGCAAGATCATTCGCTATTTGCTCTGGTGTAGCCTCATCCATGTACATCACCTGCCCCTCATTGCTCTCAGAAGCAGATCAACCTTGGCAGTGAGCTCATCTTTCGACTGAGCATCGACACTGCTCACCTTCTTGGAGCGATCTGCTTCTGGATTTTTTTTCGTAGAACTAGCAGCCATGTTCTCTATCAGCTTGTAAGCACCCTCGGTAGTCTGTGTCATGAAGTCTCCCCTGCTCGCAGCATTGAGAGCATTGCAGAACTCCCACTCAACAGCATCATAGAATATACCCAGAACATGATCCTTCTCAAAATCGTTGTGTGGGCACTCCCTGAGAGAGTCATTGAATCGCTCCCACGCATCATTGAACGGCTCGTTCGCGTGCCGCTTGAATGAAGAGATTTTGTTCCTGAGGGTTGCTGTTTTAGACTTGGTGTAGAAGTGTCCCAAGAAGGCTGATCTGACTTGATCCCATGTAGTGATGGAGCCTGTAGAGAGCGACTTGAGCCATCTTGAGGCTTTGTCCGCTAGAGAGAATGGGAACAGCATACACTTGATGTAGTCAGGAGGTACTCCATTGGTGCGAGTGAAGCTACAAATTTCTTCAAAAGCTTCAATGTGATCCATCGGTATCTCGGCTGGGAGCCCATGGAACATCTTCCTCTGCACCAGATTGATCATACCCGGCTTGATCTCAAAGTCTTGTCTGGCACAGGGTGGTGGAGCAATCGCGGAACGCGTAGCAGGGATGTTCCGCGGCTGATTTCGCTCACCGATCTGAGCGGCTTGCTCCTGCTGATTGCGAGCAGCTTCTTGTGCGGCAATGGTTTGCTGCATCTGGAGCATTTGCTGTTGCATCAGAGCCAATGCTGCAGTGAGATCATTCTGGTCGCCGTGATCGCCCATTGTGGCGTGAGTTGGCCTCGGTTGTTGTCTGTTGGTTCTTTCTAATCTTGCTAACTCTTTGTTGGTGAGCGTGACTAATGGACTTGAGGTGTGGCTTCGAGTATTTCTACTGGTCATACACCTGGAACATCAGCTGCAAGCAAAGAAAAGATAGAGCAAGTTAGATGTTTTAGACTAGAAAAATTGCCAAAAAATAAAGGTAAAATTATTGGTCCCCGACAACGGCGCCAAATTGATATTACGTGCGAACACACACCAATTAACCTAATGTGAACACTACCACAATGAATGGTATGTCGATGTAGCACTTTAGGATCGAATCCACAGAGACCAAATATTACACTTTATTTTTATAGGATCAAATTCAAGCTAAAACGATAAGTTTTGTTAAGAAGCAAATCGTGAGAAACAAATAATTAAAATGGGTTTTAATTTCAGGTTATAAGGATGTCAACCTAGGGTATCTCATTGGGTGTTAACCATGCTGAACCAAACAATTATTCAAGCTTTTTAAGTGCAGCCTAGAACTCAGATTTCTTAACTAGAACACCCTGCTCTCGCAGGTGTGCTCCTTTCGCAGAGGAGCAAAGGTACCTATGCTCTCGCGTGGACCAATACTCAACAGCAAACATTAAGCACATACCTAATATGCTCACATCACACCCTGATATCTACTTTCGCTGACCAGGGATGTGAGGCTTGCTCTCAACAGATCTAGCAACCTAATTCAGGATTAATGATAAAAGATTAAACTTGGAATCAAATACTAAGTGATCAAATCAGTATCAGCAGTAAGAAAAGTGGAGAGAAAAGGCGAGAATGATGCTTATCTATGTTTAGTTCAATGGATCAACACCCTAGAACCCCAGGTTAACAAATCGACTACTCAGCCATAACAACAGAGAACACAAAGTCAAGAGATGAAGAAGACATGAATATTATTGCAGATAAATATAAATAGGGTTCAGAGGATTCTTCTCTAGAACAAGAGAGATGATCTTCTCCCTTTACAAGTATCAAAATCACAATATCCAAAAGTTCTAAGGTTTCTCCTCTCTCCAAAAGCNCAAAGTCAAGAGATGAAGAAGACATGAATATTATTGCAGATAAATATAAATAGGGTTCAGAGGATTCTTCTCTAGAACAAGAGAGATGATCTTCTCCCTTTACAAGTATCAAAATCACAATATCCAAAAGTTCTAAGGTTTCTCCTCTCTCCAAAAGCGTTCTCTGTCTAGAAAAAAATAGAATAGAATATGTCTGAAGACCACAGGCGGCTGGGAGAAGAAAATAGAAAGATTAGGGCAAATCCCGAAATTAATTAGGAGTTTCCATAATTTTCGGTAGCAAAGGGGGGGTTTGCTCCGCGATAGAGGGAGCAAGCAGGGGGTTGCTCCGCTCGGGTGCTCTGCGATGGAAAACTCTGGTTTTTGCATTCTTTCTTCCATATACTCCTTCTGGTGCATTCCAACTCGTTCTATACCTGAAATAACTCAAAACACACTAAGTATACTCCAAGAAAACACAAAAGTGATATGCAAAGTATGTGTGTAATATGTCAAAAACACAACATATCAGTAGGCATCGCGGACTGTGAAGTGACCAAAGTATTAATAGATACCGACAGCTCTGTCGATCTTATCTTCTGCAGTACACTCGAGAAGATGAGAATCGATCTACGCCTTATCAAGCCGTCCACTCGTTCGTTAATGGGATTCAACAGAGTATCCGAAGAAATGGTCGGCATGATCCGTCTCCCAGTGTACGCCGGGGGAGTTGCTCGCACGGTTAAAATTTCCATCGTCGGTACAAGCTCCCCGTATCATGTGATACTCTGAACTCCCTGGCTACACTCGATGAAAGCGATATCTTCCACCTATCATCAATGCGTTAAGTTTCCCGGCGCAGACGGCCGTATCCGGACATTGCGTGGCGATCAAGAAGCAGCACGCGAATTACTCGTAGCGAGTATCAAGCAAGCAACGCCTCGCGCAAACGCAGTGGCAAAGCCGATACATAAGATCTATCCAAAGAAAGAAGAGGTTCTAAAAGTTCAGATCGACGACAGCGACCCGAGCAAAATCGTCCGAATCAGTGCTTACCTCCCTGACGAGATGAAAATTGTTATCAACAAATTTCTCCAGGCCAACAAGTCGACCTTCGCGTGGGAAACATCCTACATGAAAGGGATTGATCCTGCAATCACGTCACACCAACTCAGTGTCGACCAAACCTTGAAACCTATCAGGCAGAAGCGTCGAAAACTCGGACCCGGAAGATCAAAGGCAGTCAACGAGGAGGTTGAGCGATTACTCGCTGCTGGCTCGAATACTGAGGTCCGGTATCCCGACTGGTTAGCGAACCCAGTCGTTGTCAAGAAGAAGAATGGCAAATGGCGGGTCTGCGTTGATTTCATTGATAGCTTCCCACAAAGATAGCTTCCCACTCCCACATATCGATCGCTTGGTCGAATCAATTGCAGGTAACGAACTACTCACATTAATTGACGCTTTCTCGGGTTATAATCAAATTATAATGCACCCCGATGACCGAGAAAAAACTACCTTCATCACGGACCGAGGGACTTACTATTATAAAGTGATACTTTTCGGGCTCAAGAATGCGAGAGTGACTTACCAGCGCCTCGTCAAGAAAATGTTCGCGGACGAACTCTGGGACGTACAATGGAAGTTTATATTGACGACATGCTGGTTAAGTCACTCCGAGTGGCGGACCATCCCAACACCTCGAAGCATGCTTCCAAATCCTCAATCTATACGGTATGAAGCTGAACCCAGCTAAATGCACATTCGATGATACTTCTGGCAAATTTCTCGGGTATATTGTAACCCAGCGAGGGATCAAGGCCAACCCGAAACAGATCTCAGCAATCCTCGATTTACCAAGCCCGAGAAATAGCCACGAAGTCCAGCGCCTAACCGGTCGAATCGCAGCACTGAACAGGTTCATCTCCCGATCCACAGAAAAATGCCTCCCGTTCTATGAACTCCTACGAGGAAACAAAAGTTTCGTCTGGGATGAGAAGTGCGAAGAAGCATTTGCACAACTGAAGGAGTATCTCACCACGCCTCCAGTGTTGTCAAAGCCTGAAGCCGGTGACATCCTCTCCCTCTACATAGCCGCCTCACCGACAGTGGTCAGCAGCATCCTCATCAAAGACGATCGCGGCGAACAGAAACCAATCTTTTACACAAGTAAACGCACGATTGACCCGAGACACGCTACCCGACACTCAAAAAATGGCCTTGGCAGTCATCACTTCCGCCAGGAATACCAGACCGTACTTCCAATTCCATAAAGTCGAGGTCTTGACCAACTATCCTCTTCGCACATTCATGCAGAATACCAATCAATCTGACCGACTGTCCATATGGGAAATCGAGTTGAGCGAATACGATGTAGTGTTCAAAAGCCACAGCCAAGTCACATGTCATAGCCGATTTCATCACCGAGTTACCTCGTGAACTCGAAGAAGAGATTGCTCAGGAACTCACACTTCTGCACCATAATTGGATTTTACACGTCGACGGATCCGCGATAAACAAGGGATCGGGTGCCGGAGTCCAACTTTAATCCCCCACGGGAGAACTAATCCGTCAATCATTCAGCTTCGGTTTCACGGCGTTTAACAAGAATCCGAGTACGAATCCCTCCTATCCAGTCTCCGATTAGAGAAAGCCGTCAATATGAAGCGGCTCAGTGCTTACTCTAACTCGCAGCTCGTTACGAGTCAATTCAGTGGCGAATACGACACACCGAACGACCGCATAAATGCCTATCTGAATTTGGTCAAGGTCCTATCCCAGGAGTTTGAATTCTTCGAACTCACTAAAGTCCCCCGAGGAGAACGTATGCGCCGACGCCCTCACAGCGTTAGGGAGCAAGTTGCGCGACCAAAAAGCACACGATACTGATACATCGAATCGAGGAGCCGAGTATCGACCCAACGATCAGGAACTCGGTCACTGCCGTCCGAACGCGTGCATCTACACTCGAAGAACGGAAACTGCCTACCGAGAACGAGCCCATTGACGGTGGAACATCTGAGGAAGCACCATACGACGCGGACGGCGACTGGAGAACTGAGTTAATCAGTTTTCTACGGGACGACTCTCTGCCCACCGAGAGGATAAAGGCATGTAGGACTAACTACGTGGTCATCGACAATAAGCTACACCAAGTCGCCGCGAATAAAGGTTTTCTCAAATGCATTCACGGCGACGAAACAAGACTCGTCATGGCCGAGACACACAAAGGGGCAGCGGGAAACCACTCCGGAGGACGTGCTCTCTCTCTAATAATCAAGAGCCTCAGTTTTTATTGGCCGATGATGACTGGCGATTGCGTATCCTACGCTCAACAGTGTGACAAATGCCAACGACACGCATTGACCATCCACTCGCCAAATGAGATGCTTCGAACCATGAATTGTTCCGAATACAGAACTACCAGCATCAGATAGAGAGCTATTACAACAAGAAGGTCCGTTCGCTGGCAAACTCGGAGCCAACTGGGAAGGCCCGTATAAAATCGTTCAAGTCATTAAGCCCGGAGTCTACCAACTTGAAACTTCAGGGAAGGAAGTACCGCAAGCATGGAATTCCATGCACCTCAGTCGTTACAACACCGAGTAAATGCATTTCCTTCTTAAAAAAAAACCCTGACTAATGCGCCTATCGAGCCACTTTTACTCGCTGAGTAGATGCACTGTCAGTGTCACTTATACTCGGCCAAAAATGAACTACGGACAGCTTGATCCTCCCCCAAGGTACGTAGGAAATCTTAACTGATCCAGCTGTGACATCAATACAACCCGAGTAAATGCGTCTATCGAGCCACTTTTACTCGCTGAGTAGATGCACTGTCAAAGTCACTTTTAATCGGCCAAAAATGAGCTACGGATGGCTTGATCCTCCCACGAGGTACGTAGGCAATCTTAACTGATCCACCTATAACATCAAAACAAAATATCTGTGCAAAGCAAACCGAACGGTCACTTTAACTCACTGAGTAAACGTTGTCTCACCCGAGACATCCGCGATACCTGCGCTCTCACAAAGCCATTTGACGGACCGCGCATGGGTACTCGCCTCAACTGGTCGATGCGTCCTGATCAGATGTATCCGACATGTTTCATTTGAATGGTCGGTGACCATCCAACGGAAGACGGTTAGTTCCGAACTCGTAATAGTTCCCGAGTTATGAGTTGGCCGACCGAATACTCAGTAAAACTACTTTACCACATATCGAAAACCTTAATCGCTCAAATACGTAACAGCCGGGAGATCGCGAGGGCCTCCTTTGATCTGACATACGAGATCCGCACACTTCGGCCCGTTTCTAATTAGAGGGGAAGGCTCATCATACGAAAAATGAACTTTATTGGGGGACACGGTATTGAACCTCCGAGTGATCAGTTGCTCCGTAGGAACCACCGCAGTTTCGAGCCCCGGGGCCTGAGGACCACATCCCGTGAAGGCTGTGAACCAGACCCCGAGACGGCCTTTGCCTTCTTCTTCTTCTTCTTCTGTTTCTCTTTTGATGGAGGCTTAGGAGAGACGTCCTGAGACCCAGTCAAGGGGCCCGAAGGAGGATCGTCATTCACGTGACCCGTAACCTCAACCCCCTAAGCTGAGAGGGGAACCTCCGACTCATCTCTAAGCTCCGGGACATCTCCTGCCCCCGAACCAGATCCCTTTTTGTCCGATTTCTCAGCAGACTTCTTCTTTTTCCTTCTCTTCTTTTTAGGCAGTTCAAAAGCCTGCTACTCTTCAGCAACCACAGAATCAGTGATCCTCTCCCCGTCAGATGGGTCATCGGATTGCGATTGCTTCTTACTCTCACCCGGAGGGTCAGACGGCCCCGTCTTGGACGCTTCTCTGGCAGATGGAACTGTGGGATCTATCGGATCAGTCCCATCTAAGTTAAACCCATCCAGGATGTTCATGAGTCCGCCTGCCCTCGGCAACTACTCATCAGCCTCATTTTCAGCGGAAAGGTCTGGTAGTTCTCTCATCTTTAGCGCCCTGTTGATAGGTTGCTGCTCATTTCTCGTGAAAAGCGTGGATCGTTTCTTGCTGGTTTGAGCCGTACATGGAAGCTTCGAGTCTCACTCACTTGCACGGAAGGTAACAAATCTAAAAGTTAGTAAAGGGAAACGTAAGTGTGCGAAGCTCGGCACCCTACCGTTATCAGTACGTTCCACAGCACGGCACACTCTCTCCTCGCCTATGTCGGGCCAGTTGCGGTGTCCGAGTTCAACCAAAGCTCGAGCGTTGTCGTAGAAGGATCCTGGAACTCTATTCAAGTACGGGTGTTCCACTGCACCGAGAAGAAGGAAGAGTTAGAAAGGGGAAAAACACTTACGGGTAAAGAATATCTATCTACCAGTGTGCCAGTTCCACAACACTCGAGACCCGTCACTCGGAGGGTCGACAAACGAGTCTTCGTCTGACTTGACAAAGAAATAGTAACGCTGCCAATCTGTAGTCTTCGACGGATGGCCCGTGATCACGTTGTAACTCGGTCTCATTTTGACCGAGAAAAGGTCATTCTTCAAGCGCACGATCGAAGTCAACTCCTCGAATTCCTGGGGACATAGCAATATTCTGATCTCAGCACCCATCACCATTAACGCGACGGCTAAGAAAAATTCACCATTTACAAACTGACTTATAGATAAATCCCGACGAAAGGCATACGACGTTATCAGCCGCGGTATCGGAAACCAAAGCTTGCTGTTCTGCTGGAAGTATGACTCATAGACACACTGATATCCGATCGGAGGAGACCAAGGTTGCTGGTCGTCAATCGGTATCAAGTATGTCGCGCCAACCGCATTGAGACGTCTGCGCAGGTGCACGACAATATCAGGAGTCGACCACGTCGACCATACATTGCTGTTTGAATAAACATCGGCACGAGTAAGCAAACTTCAAGGAACCATTGGACCCCGCTCAAAAACGCCCCCCCCCCCCCCCCCCCCCC
>CAKOAT010307376.1:130580-185132 GCA_932364175.1 Eruca vesicaria subsp. sativa
TTGTTTCACTTATTTACTGTTTCTCTTGCTATTATTATCTTAGAGCATTATTCAAACCATTATGATTTTGTCTCTCATAAATATGTTTGAGTAGTCTCTCTTGTTAGATTTAGGTTTCTCATTAGGGTTGACTCATGAATTGAAATAACCATTATTAGGGTGTTTAAAATATAGTTCTCAATCTAGTCATCATAAATACTAGTGTTAAGGATTGATCACCCTTACCTCTGATTTTAGGATCAATTTGGATAAGTGAGAACTTGGCAATTACCTAGAGTCTAAGTTATTTAGTGAAGACTAGAGAACCTTTCAAACCTGTTATTAGAACTCGCTGGAGGCAATATCGTTCGACGAGATAATTGTCTTGTCGATCGATATAGCATAATGTTGGGGTCAAAATCGGTACGACGGAATCAATAGCCAAAACTCCCCGCAATAATACAAAAGGAATAGTTTTATAAAACTCGAGAATAATTTTATAAAACTCGAGAAGTCGTTTTATAAAACTCGAAGATCGTTTTATAGAACTCAAGAATCGTTTTATAAAACTCGAAGATCGTTTTATAAAACTCGAGGATCATTTTATAAAACTCGAAGATCGTTTTATAAAACTCGAAGATCGTTTTATAAAACTCGAGAATCATTTAATAAAACTACAGAAGTCGTTTTATAAAACTCGAGAAGTCGTTTTATAAAACTCGAAGATCATTTTATAAAACTTGAAGATCGTTTTATAAAACTCGAGGATCATTATATAAAACTCGAAGATCATTTTATAAAACTCGAAGATCATTTTATAAAACTCGAGAATCATATTATAAAACTCGAGAAGTCGTATTTATAAAACTCGAAAAGTCGTTTTATAAAACTCGAAGATCATTTTATAAAACTCGAAGATCATTTTATAAAACTCGAGAAGTCGTTTTATAAAACTCGAGAAGTCGTTTTATAAAACTCGAAGATCGTTTTACAAAACTCGAGAAGTCGTTTTATAAAACTCGAAGATCGTCTTATAAAACTCGAAGATCATTTTATAAAGCTCTAGAATCGTTTTATAAAACTCGAGAATCGTTTTATAAAACTCGAGAATCGTTTTATAAAACTCGAGAATCGTTTTATAAAACCGCGAAAAACCGAAACCGCCTCAAAACGCGAACTAGTCACGACTAGTTCGCCTTCTGGCGAACTAAGCAAGCTTGGCTTAGTTCGCCAGCAGGCGAACTAGAGATTTCCCGGATCTCCCGCATCCCCGATTCGAAACTTACGTCCTTCGACACGGTCACATTCTGAACCGCGGCCGGAATGTCTCTCGTTTCGTCTCGATCCGACTTATCGTTCGAATTCTACGATAAAAACCGTAAAACTCCGCTTTCTCGAAAAGAACTCGAAGAAATCGTATAAAACGATAACGGTTAAGCAAGACACCGAACATCGCCTAAACTATACGATTTATCCGAGATTGTTCGTTAAGATCATAAAAAACGCGTTTCTAATAAAAAAACGTCGAGAAAATCGTAAAAACGGCATCGGATCAGGAAACGGTCTCGTATAAAGTCGTAAAACGGTTTTTATCGTAAAACGGTTTTTATCGTAAAATGGTTTTTATCGTAAAACGGCCCGAAAGGTCCTAAAACACGATAAAAACCCATCTCGCGATATTAACGAAATCAAACCCGAAGATACGATAACGTTTTGGTGGTTTACTCGCAGACAGAAGACAAAAGGTAAGTTTGAAGATAAAGAGAAGATTTCCGCGGAAGAAAAGGAAGGATCGACAGAAATGGAAAATTCCCGATATATTCGGTTTCGGGCGAAATGGAAAGACTAAAACCGCCTAAGAAGGAGTATATAAGCAGGAGGCATAGGGCAGAAGCTGGGACGCGATTTTCAGAGCTCTCACCACCAAAATTAGCATTTAGGAATATTTCCGTTTTCTGTTAACGAGCTGCGTCTCAACTAGGGTTTTTCGTTCTTAGACTTTTCGGCTACTCTTTTTGTACCAGTTCTTACGCAGATTCGGAATAAGAACCTCTTTGCTCTCAATTTCGTTTATTCTCTTTTAAATTCTAAGTTCGTCGTTTTCTTAATCTTTGCTGTGCGGTTCTGCAGATTATCGGTTCCTCTGGAAACTTAGGGTTTTCCCGAAGTTTCATTTTTTACGATTTATTGACAGTAGGTGGATTTTGGTTCCCACAGTTTGGCTCTAGAAGGAGGGGGGGGGGTCGGATCTATCTTACACCGAAGCCGCAACATGTCCAACGAAGAAACGATGACTGGTGACAACCAAACTCGCAACGAACCCCGACAACGTTGAGACACCACCACCACAAGATGCGTCCGCGGCCAACACTACAAACGCTAACGCTGATACCATCGAAAAGATGCTTTCCGAGTTTAACAAAAAAATTGGAAGAGCAGGAAAAGCTGACTGGTTCGCTCGCAAAACGGGTTGAAACCCTAACCGCGAAAACCCGAGCAATTCGCTCCCGTGGAACTACTAAGATCCGCAGAAGGAGGCTCGATTTCGGCGCTCCTACGGATCGTCCCAGAACCGAGCAGGGTAACTTACCAGAAAAGGATTCCGAAAAAGATAACCCTGACGTGACGCTAAACAAATCGGCGAAACCTCCTACTCACGAACAGGAGACCGAGGGCGACGACATCGAAAGGGTCAACCTGGAGACAAGCGACCAAGCCGATTCATTGGACGAAGACGCTGACATCCATCCTAGGAGAAGAAAAACTCGAAGTCCTATACCGGAGTCTTCTCCCGAACGTTCTCTTACTGGAGACGAGGAGGAACTCGACTTTGCGCGATACGGAAAAACTGTGGAGGAGCGATCTCCGGTCACTCGCAGCAAACGCCGACAAACTCGGAAAACTGCTGGCAATCTGACCGAGATTCGCGATCTCCGCGAATACATCACTATAACGGCCGCAGCTGTAAAAGCAGTGAAATCTCAGATTCATCACGCTACCAGCGCCGCACCCGAAATCGATCGGCTACTGTACGAATCTCGGAAAACGTCCTTCACGGCTCGCATCACCGAGGTCAAGCTGCCCGATCCCGGAAAACTGAAGGTGCCAACTTACGACGGGACATCTGATCCCAAAGCGCACCTACAGGCGTTCCAGATCACCATGGGTCGAGCCAAACTCAAGGACTACGAAAAAGGCGCAGGCTACTGCCGTCTCTTCGTCGAAAACCTAGAAGGAGCATCGCTCGAATGGTTCTCCAAACTTAGGCGAAATTCGATCGAAAGTTTCCGCCGACTCGCTTCGGAATTCCTGAAGCAATATTCGATGTTCATTAACCCGGAAAACTCCGACGCCGACATCTGGAGCTTAGCGCAGAAAGAGGTCGAATCTCTCTGCGATTTCATGAGTAAGTTCAAACTCGTCATGGCTTGGGTTAGCGGAATTAGCGACAAAGCCGCCATCGATGCGTTAAGGAAATCGCTCTGGTATAAATCAAAATTCCGCAAGTGGATAACTCTCGAGAAACCGCAAACGATCCAGGATGCGCTCCATAAGGCCACTGACTTCATAACCATCGAAGAGGAGACTAAAATCCTGTCCGAGAAGCATAAGCCGATGAAAACATCCGCGAAGGATAACGCGTTTGAGCAGAAGCAGAAAAAGAGGAATTCTCGTAACGACAAATTCGTCCATCACGAGGGACATGATCTCCAAGGGGCGCATAACTACGCCATTAATTCTGGTGCGGAGCAAGGGCGAACTACGGGTAACACGTGGACGAGAAATTCGAATTACGATGAGAATACTTTCTGCGACCTCCACCAAACCCGTGGGCATTCCACCGTGAACTGCAAAGTTCTCGGCGCCATACTTGCCGCAAAATTGCTCGTGGGAGAACTCTCCGAGATATCCAGTGTCAAGGATCTCATCCGAGATTCAGATCGCCTTCCGAAGAACGACAGGAACGCGCGAGCGGAAACCCCACCTCAGGGAAACCAGTCGGGCGAAAAACACGGACGAAGACAAGACAAGAAGGGTAACGACGCTAACCGCCGAAAAATCAACATGATTATCGGTGAATCACAATATTACAACGACACTGTCTCGTCAATCAAATCCTACCAACGTAAAGCCAAAACCGGCTCGAGTTGGAAGGTGCCGATGAATGAATCTCCAAAAGGGGTAATCTCGTTCGACGATGCTGAAACCGGCAGAATTGGCCAACCGCATGCCGATCCCCTTGTCATCGATTTGGTGATAAGCGATCTAGAAGTCGCTCGAATTCTGGTCGATACCGGAAGTACGGTCAACGTCATTTTCCGCAACACGTTAGCACGTATGGGAATAGAAATCTCGGAAGTTGAACCTATCCCAAAACCGTTGACTAGCTTTTCGAGCGAGACATCGATGACCTTGGGATCGATCCGGCTACCGGTGGCAGCCAAAGAAGTGACGAAAATCGTCAACTTCGCGGTTGTCGATTTCCCGGCCATCTACAATGTGATCATGGGCACGCCTTGGATAAATTCCATGAAGGCGGTTCTGTCAACATATCACTTAGGCATCAAATTCCCAACACCTACGGGAGTCGCAGCAATTTGGGGATGCCAAAGACAATCACGATCCTGCTTCCTGGCCGAACATAAGCTGAGGCAATTGGCGGTAGCAATCGTGAAACCAAAACGGGCAAAGGTCACGCCACCGCCCGCAGAAGACGACCCAAAGCAAGCAACGGCCGAGAAGCAACAAGCTTCTGCACCCATTGCTTCTACCCAACCGGAGGAGACAAACCCGGACCAAGATGTCGATCCAGCGACTAAAGTGATCAAGGACTCTGCGACAGCCGAGTAAGCACACTCGCGCAAACAATCAGAACTACGAGATGGCTTGATTTCCGAAAGGAATACGTAGGCAGCTCGCCTAAAGACGAGTTCAGCTATCCCCCCTTCCAAAACGGGGGGGGGGGGGGGGGAGTGGGTGAGTATACGAGTATTCGTATACTCCCAAATTTTTATAAAAAATTTACGCTTTGTAATCAAAATTTTTTCGTAATTTTTAATAAAGACAAAGTTAGAATATCTCCGCTACTATCGAAAACGCAAAAAAAAAAATTCCAAACATCCGGAAAATCGCTTCCGCAGTAACAACTATTTAATCGTTTTTATCAAACATGCATATCAAAATATTTTCGGAAAGAACTGGCGAGACGTCGCCTAAACTCTCAAGAAAAATATTTCCCCAAGTCCGTCCGCGACTATAAAAACACAAACGCTCGGCGATTGGCCCCGTCGAGCACGCTAGCCGTCCTAAACAAACGCATCGACCTATGGGTCCGCATACATCCGACTAGGATAAAATAGCGCGCTATAAAAGAAATCCAAATTTTTGGTCAGCACTTCCGGGAAACTTAGAAATTGTTCCCGGTGAGATGCTCGATTCCAACCATACGAATCGTATAAGCCGAGAACATATCGCGGATTCTAAATCGGTATGGAGTCAGGTTGAAATCGCAACGGGCAAAACCGAAAGCCGGCTAGTCATCGCATAGCCTCAATCTGAAAGTAAACCTAGGTCTTGCCCTAAACCCCAGCACACTGGTCGCTAACGTCTCAAGGCATGAATCAAGATCCTAAAGGCATGTCTCTTCACCTACATCTAAGCACTCGCGAAAATCGAAACCTCCCGAGTTAACGAATCAGACGATTTACACCAAAGAGTTAGATACGAGATGACAACTCGTATTCTTCCCTCTACATCTAAAACAAAACACGAATTTCATACTTAGAAAATATTTTCTTATTAGCAAATCTTCAAGTACACACCGCCTAGCGGTAGGGATTCAAAGCCACCAAAGGCCAGTCCCGGAAAAACAACGACGAAATAAAAAAACCAATAACATCACACATTGAAGTCATCGAACGCAGACTGATCGACTTCACCATCCACATCCGATATCCCAGGTCCAACTTCGACTGAATCCGGCGACACCACAATGGGACTCCACTGATCCCACATGCACTTCCCAGGATTAACAGACTTGTTCTTCTTCTTCTCCTTCTTAGCCATGCGCGCTGTCTGCTTCGCAATCTCAACCTCATACGAATAGTCCGGCTTTTGGGTAAGATGTAAACCGCCGGCTACGCCCCGGCACTCGCGGAAATCACCATTCGCCCTTTGCGCATCTTCAAATTCCGCATAAAGAGGTACAAATCGCTCACGACGAGCCATGAACTCCGCAGCGACCTCTCTTTTCCCCGCTCTACGAGCACGGCGAACCATCACGTCGGAAAGCTCTAAGCTTCCACGAGATTCCGCTTCATACTCCTCTCTCACACGAGCAGCCTCCCTTACGGCTAAATCCTGGGCGCGAGAGAAACTGGCATCGATCTCCTCTCTGATACGAACAGCCTCCGCCTCCGCCGCTGCAGCCCTAGATTCGGCCCTGCGAAGTTCCGCGCTGCTCACACTCACCGCTTCGCCCATAACGCGAACACCCTGCAAAACGGAAAAATCATCCTTTATAAAAAAAAACGATACATATACATAGTGGCAAAGAGTAAACAAACCTTGTTCAAAAGCCTCGACGCCTTCGCAAACGGTGTGTCGGCTGGCCCTCGGGTTGACGTCTCGGTCGGGTCAAATTCGGAGGCCGAAAAGTCAATAAGATCTTCAATATTGATATTGTCGTCGAGCGCCTGACCGCGACTGATCGTAACTTCTTTGTCCTACGGAGATCTAGATCTCTCCCTCTCCTCCGCATCATCACCCGCCTCGAACTCAGCATGACTGTCACGAGAAAAAGCAGATGAATAATAGCCAACGGCGAGACGAACCCTTTTCGGAGAAAAGTATCCCCAATGAGTGGGCCGCCACGAAGAAGATTCATGACCTCTGGGAAATCCTCGAGCAGCGGCCTGAGGAGGGTAGGCACTGCAAAACAGGCGAAAAGAGTTAAAATTTATACATATACGGATATGGGGATCACGTCGATAGAATACTAGTTGTCGCCCATGCGGTCCTGAACAAAGGAATACAGCCCTCTTCCACAGAGGCGCTATCAATTTTGACATAGAAGAATCGCTCGATCCAACCATGCTCATTCGAGGCAAGCCCACCGATAACCGTCATGTCCCGCCGAGGGGCTAAGTAAAAGCCGTCCCCTCTCCCCTTGAATGTCAACATAGCCAAAAGATAGTCCGCATCAAGGGACATCCCGCGCTCATAACCTAACACCAAAATCCCAACAAGGTGTTGTAATCCACCAGGATGTAGTTGGCCAAACGGTATACCAAACCTATCCAAGAACTCGACAATGGCTCGAGGAATAGGGAACCATAGCTGACAGTTCAACAAAAAGGCTTCGTAGCATGAAAAGTAACCCGGGGGCAGATTCTCGACGTCCTGGCCTGGGACGGGAAGGCAAAACTGGACTGACTCAGGGATTTCACGGAGATTCCTCATATCTCTGAGGGAATCGGCAGTGCTCGCACTAGGACCAACTGCCCTCCTCCGAGGTTTATCCTTCTTCGGAACCCAGAAACTCTAAGGCGGCACCTTCGCAGCCTTCACGGCCAAACAGTATTCCGAAAACTTCTCCTCGGTCGTGAAAGAACGTTGCAGGATCGGTCTAGGAAAAGGACAATCGCCAGAGGTGTCAAGGTCGCTCGGATCAAAGATAGATGCATGAGCATGATCTGAAACTTTCCATTCGGAAGACATGTTGGACGGTCGAAATAAAAGGGATTCAAAGGAAGAAGTAGAAAGAAAACTTCTTGAGACTTAGGCAAGTTATGGGAAAATGAGTGAATAACTTGAGAAACTCATTCCATATACTTATAAGGAAGAATTTTACTATTCACCCTTGGATTTTTGGCCATTAAAGTTCCGCCTAATTCTACCAAACTCGCCAAACAAGCTCAATCTACTCACAAGAATCCCACGATTCTCACGAGCTGGGGGGCTAACTGTTGGGGTCAAAATCGGTACGACGGAATCAATAGCCAAAATTCCCCGCAAAATTACAAAAGGAATAGTTTTATAAAACTCGAGAATCATTTTATAAAACTCGAGAATCATTTTATAAAACTCGACAAGTTATAAAACTCAAGCAGTCATTTTATAAAACTCGAATATCGTTTTGTAAAACTCGAGAATCGTTTTATAAAACTCGAAGATCGTTTAATAAAACTCGAGGATCATTTTATAAAACTCGAAGATCATTTTATAAAACTCGAAGATCGTTTTATAAATCTCGAGAATCATTTTAAAAAACTTGAGAAGTCGTTTTATAAAACTCGAGAAGTCGTTTTATAAAACTCGAAGATCATTTTATAAAACTCGAAGATCGTTTTATAAAACTCGAGGATCATTTTATAAAACTCGAAGATCGTTTTATAAAACTCGAAGATCGTTTTATAAAACTCGAGAATCATTTTATAAAACTTGAGAAGTCGTTTTATAAAACTCGAGAAGTCGTTTTATAAAACTCGAAGATCATTTTAGAAAACTCGAGAAGTCGTTTTATAAAACTCGAGAAGTCGTTTTATAAAACTCGAGATCGTTTTATAAAACTCGAAGATCATTTTATAAAACTCGAGAATCATTTTATAAAACTCGAGAATCATTTTATAAGACTCGAGAATCGTTTTATAAAACTGCATAATCGTTTTATAAAACCGCGAAAAACCGAAACCGCCGCAAAACGCGAACTAGTCACGACTAGTTCGCCTGCTGGCAAACTAAGCTAAGCTGGATTAGTTCGCCAGCAGGCGAACTAGAAGCTTCCCGACTAGTTCGCCTGCTGGCGAACTAAGCCAAGCTGGCTTAGTTCGCCAGCAGGTGACTAGTTCACCTGCTGGCGAACTAGAGATTTCCCGGATCTCCCGCATCCCCGATTCAAAACTTACGTCCTTCGACACGGTCACATTCTGAACCACGGCCGAAATGTCTCTCGTTTCGTCTCGATCCGACTTATCGTTCGAATTTTACGATAAAAACCGTAAAACTTCGCTTTCTCGAAAAGATTTCGAAGAAATCGTATAAAACGATAACGGTTAAGCAAGACACCGAACATCGCCTAAACTATACGATTTATCCGAGATTTTCGTTAAGATCATAAAAACACGTTTTTAATAAAAACCGTCGAGAAAATCGTAAAAACGGCATCGGATCAGGAACCAGTCTCGTATAAAGTCGTAAAACAGTTTTTATCGTAAAACGGCCTGAAAGGTCCTAAAACACGATAAAACCCATCTCGCGATATTAACGAAATCAAACCCGAAGATACGATAATGTTTTGGTGGTTTACTCGCAGACAGAAGACAAAAGGCAAGTTTGAAGATAAATAGAAGATTTCCGCGGAAGAAAAGGAAGGATTGACATAAATGGAAAATTCCCGATATATTCGGTTTCGGGCGAAATGGAAAGACTAAAACCGCCTAAGAAGAAGTATATAAGCAGGAGGCATAAGGCAGAAGCTGGGACGCGATTTTCAGAGCTCTCACCACCAAAATTAGCAAATAGGAATATTTCCGTTTTCTGTTAGCGAGCTGCGTCTCAACTAGGATTTTTCGTTCTTAGACTTTTCGGCTACTCTTTTTGTACCAGTTCTTACGCAGATTCGGAATAAGAACCTCTTTGCTCTCAATTTTGTTTATTCTCTTTTAAATTCTAAGTTCGTCGTTTTCTTAATCTTCGTTGTGCGGTTCTGCAGATAGCCGGTTCCTTTGGAAACTTAGGGTTTTCCCGAAGTTTCCTTTTTTACGATTTATTGACAGTAGGTGGATTTCGGTTCCAACACATAACGTCATCGATCGATATTCACTCTAGGTCATCGAACGATAGTTCTTGATCCGAGATCTAGTAAGAGTTAATTCTTCAAATACTTAAGAGTTTGAATTCAGAACTATGAATAATAAAAACCCTTTATAACTTGCATGTCTGTCATACTTGAGAAAATACCTAAGTTTAACTACCTTCTTTCCTCTTAACAAACAATTCAATCAATCAAGTAATCTCTTGGTTACCTTTTAAGTTATTGTTTTAAACCTGCTGTCTAGCTTTATTTCATAGACTAAATAATCTGTTGTGTAATTCAGAACTCTGTGGATTCGATCCCAAAGTACTACGATTGAACCTCTTATTTGAGAGAGTAATTCACTCCTTAAGGTTAAACATTTGAGTGATATCAGATTAGGCGCCGTTGCCTGGGACTCTTTCTTATTACCATCAGATTTAGTTTAGAATATATTCTAGATTATATTTTCGTTTACTTAATTATTTTTCCTCTTTCTCTGCTATCACAGGGAACTCAAGATGGAAAATACAGATTTCGGCCAAGCATCGACCGATGACATAACGCACACATGGAGCGATATGTTGACCGAGGAATCGATCGACATAATCCAACCAACATCGATCGATGAAACCCAGCCGGAAGCAGGTAAGTCTTTACTTACAAACCTAGTTAATGAGGAAGTAGTCCAAAACGAACCATTAGGTCAGTTATGCAATGAAACAAAAATCTTACAATTAAAGAGGGGGCTGCAATCCCTGTCAAATTTTATCCATCTTAACCTGAAGATACATAAAAACTGCAAGACTACTTAGACCCCATTAAGACCTATTCCAATAGGTCAGCTATTAAGTTACTAGAGGATGAAGCAAATAAGTCTACGCTTCATTTTGACTACATCCATCTGGTACAAAAAAATCCTTTCTGTGTTTCTGCCTCAGGCACCCCCACGAGCACATCGATTATCTAGAAGAACTGGCACTCGACGATAATAATCGTTGTAGACTGTTCCCCTTCTCCTTAGGGAGGGAAGCCAGAAATTGGTTAAATCAAATACCAGTGGGATCTTTAACTTGCTGGAAAGATATTCGTACTGCTTTCATTAACCAATTCTTCGATGAAACTCGATATTGGGACGCGAGATATAAACTCTCCACATTCCTTCAAGGCCCACGAGAATCTTTTAGAAACGCTTGGATTAGATTTAAGAATCATCAGCGAGATTGTACCCACCATGGTTATTCAAAACCACAGCTCCTTAAATTCTTTTACGGATGCCTCGAGCTAGATTACCATATCACGCTAGATAATGCAATTAACGGAAATTTTAGCTCCAGGAACCCTGAAGAAGCAAATCGTTTGATTGAAAACATAGCAATGGGTAAATTTTATGAAAATAAAGATAAAGAAAGAGAAGCTAGATCTAGGAACGACCTTCAAATAGATGAAATTAAGAAATCTCTAGATTTCCTTCATTCTTTCATAAAGGAAAAGAAACCTGGTATTACCCAAAGCAATAAGGATGTCCATTCCATTGAGAAAACACTCCTTAGACATGAAAGCCCTCAGGAAGACCTTTTTAACATAGATAGTTTTACCCAAAACTATGACACCCTCACCGTATCACACCGAGGGAGAGCCCAAGCCATTTTAAACCATGTCTTCACGGGAAATCGGAGGCTATGCCAAGACCTAGACATCAAGCTGAATGGTGTTTACTGCGAAATGTCGAAGAAATTTGACGCTTTGCATGAGCAGATTAAAAGTCTAGAAAGCGATGTCGCCAATTGCGCTACCGCTATCAAGAGGGAAGCATGACGTCTACCAGGGAAGACTGATACAAACCCGAGATGTCATGTAAGTGCTGTAATGTTGAGGAACGGGAAACAGCTAACCCCGATTACTAGAGAAAGCACCCCCTCAGAAGGAAACACTGAAATTCCGGAAACAAAGATATCCATTCCCAACCCCGTGATACTCTGCAATTCGAAATCTGAACTCCCGCAGAACAAAGAAAAGAATAAAAACTCTAAGGATACTGAGGAACCAGTAATCATTCTCGATGAAGAGGAAATTGTCGATGTCGATCGATACGAAGACACCGATATCGATCGACAAACACCCACGAATTTGAAAGAGAGTCTAACACCCACTGGACCAACTGTAGAATGGGTGTACAACACTTTACCTCCCTACCCTCCCAAGGCTAATACTAGGCGCAACATTGATAAAGAAATCTTTAGGCGAGCCTTCAAACGAGTTAAGGTAGAGATACAACTTATTGACGCCCTCAGAATTTCACCAACCATAAGACAGTATGTCAAAGGAATGACAACCAAGAGTTTTTCAACAGAGGAACGCAGTGTCATGATTGTTTCAGCAGAAGCTAGCGCCATAATTTTAACCCCAGAAAAGAGACCCGATCCTGGTAGTTTCGTTCTCAAATGCACAATTCGAGACCAGCTATTTCCTAGAGCACTCTGTGATCTAGGCTCTAGAGTGAATTTAATGCCGCGCTCCGTTGCAACATTCCTTGGGTACACTGAATTTACACCGGCCAACATCCAACTAGTTCTCGCCGATAGATCTGTTCGGATCCCGGAAGGTGTACTTGAAGATGTACAGTAAAAATCGACGGATGCACTGTCCCAACAGATTTTGTTGTGCTGAATTACAAGAACGAACCAAGAGATCCGATTCTATTAGGTAGACCATTCCTTGCTACTGCAAGCACTATTATTGATGTCAAGGAAGAACGAATAAATCTTAACATCGGCAACATCCCTATGAGATTTGATATGGAGAAGGTCGTCACACTTCCTTTGATAGATAAACCATCATCTTATGTAGATGAGATCGACAACATAACCCAAGAATCTTTTGAGAAATTGTACTCGGATGATCATTTGGAAGATGCGCTTGTATTTTCTCAGAACGAAGTTTTCAGCATAGATGGCAGAGCAGACGAGTGCGATCGTCTCATAGAAACTAGTCATGGATCCTCTTGTATCGGAACCAAAGGCGACGATGAATCAGAGATCGATATCGATCGATATCTTAAAAGCGATATCGATCAACACCCGCCATAAATTGGGAATCTCACAAAGGAAAAAGCTCCAAAAGTGGAGTTTAAGCCGTTGCCCGCATGACTTACGTATGCTTTTCTTATGGACGATTCCTATCCAGTGATAGTTAACTCAAATCTCACTAATGGGGAATTTTCCCTATTACTGAACAAGCTTCGCAAGCATATGAAAGCACTTGGATACTCTTTAAATGACATCCCAGGCATATCTCCTGACCTTTTTATGCACCGGATTCATCCGGAGGACGAATCCAAGTCGTCTGTAGAACATCAGAGACGACTAAACCCGAATCTCCAGGAAGTCGTAAAGAAGGAAATCATTAATCTGCTTGATGCAGGGATAATCTATCCAATTTCTGATAGCAATTGGGCAAGTCCGGTTCACGTAGTACCAAAGAAGGGAGGTATAACAGTCATCAAGAACAAAAAAGATGAACTTATCCCAACAAGGACTGTAACCGGACACCGCATGTGTATCGATTATAGGAAACTGAATTTTGCAACCCATAAAGATCACTTTCCTCTGCCTTTTATTGACCAGATGTTGGAAAGATTAACAAATCACCAATACTATTGTTTCCTTGATGGATATTCCAGATTTTTCCAAATTCCGATACATCCGGATGATCAAGAAAAGACAACATTCACATGCCCCTATGGAACCTTCGCATATCGGAGGATGCTATTTGGTCTGTGTAACGCCCCAGCTACTTTCCAACGCTGCATGATGTCCATCTTCACTGATATGATAGAAAACTTCATGGAAGTATTCATGGATGACTTCTCAGTTTATGGATCGAGTTTTAAAGATTGTCTCGACAACCTATGCAAGGTTTTAGAGAGATGTGAGGAAAAGAATCTGGTCCTAAACTGGGAAAAGTGTCATTTCATGGTCAATGACGGAATCGTGCTCAGACACAAAGTTTCCGCAGCCAGAATTGAAGTAGACAGAGCAAAGATAGAAGTGATGACGAGTCTACCACCCCCAGCTAGCATAAGGGACATCATGAGCTTTCTAGGACATGCTGGATTTTGTAGGAGATTTATAGAGGATTTCAGCAAGATAGCCAGACCCCTGACTACCCTCCTTTGTAAGGACACTAAATTTGATTTCACACCGGACTGCCAACAAGCATTTGAAAAGATCAAGGAAGCACTGATAACTGCCCTCGCCGTACAAGCACCTGACTGGAACCTTCCAGTCGAAATAATGTGCGATGCAAGAGATTTCGCTGTAGGAGCGGTTTTAGGGCAACGAAAAGAGAATAAGCTACATGCTATCTATTACGCCAGCCAAACTCTGGACGACGCTCAAAGAAACTATGGAACAACTGAGAAAGAACTACTTGCAGTAGTATACGCTTTCGAGAAATTCCGTAACTATCTAGTGGGCTCGAAAGTCATTGTTCACACTAATCATGCCGCTATTAAATATCTAATGCAAAATAAAGATGTGAAACCGCGCCTTATCCGATGGATACTCCTTCTCCAAGAATTCGATATGGAAATAAAGGATAAGAGGGGAGTAGAAAATGGTGTCGCAGATCATCTTTTGTCGGATAAGAATAGAAGAATAAGTCCCTATTAATGATTTCATACCAACTGAAAATGTGTACTTCACAGATTCATCACTCATCGGCCAGATACAACTCCCATATGAACTTGCATCAGCCGTTGATACTGAAAGCATTGACTTCGGAAACCTGACATCGATCGATGGACAATCAGTTGAATCGATCGATACTAGCGATACCATGTCGATCGATGGAAATGACGATATTGACTTACGAAACATCACGTTTAAGATTACCATCGATACGACCGCGACTGTGGCATGCTAAACACTCGCAGATAAAAATAACATCTCCCAGAATTGAAATATTGAGCACGAAACACACGCTGTGGAAAAGCAATTTAGCAAGAGGCCTTGGTACGCTGACATAGTGAACTATCTTGCTGCAAACGTCGAACCTGATGAACTTAAAAACTATGACAGAAAGAAGTTTTTCAGAGAAGTACGGAGGTATCATTGGGACGAACCCTACCTTTGCAAACAATGCGCTGACGGCATATTTCGACGATACGTAGCTGAAACTGAAATTTCAGATATCGTTTATCAATGCCATGGATCCGAATACGCTGGACATTTTTCAACCTTTAAAACGGTTTCAAAAATTCTCCAAGCTGGATTTTGGTGGCCTACAATGTTCTGCGACGTTCATGCCTTTATCGTCAAGTGCGACAGATGCCAACGTCGAGGAAAAATCAGCAAGAGACATGAAATGGAACAAAAATTCATTCTTGAAGTAGAAGTTTTTGATTGCTCGGGGATCGACTTCATGGGTCCCTTCCCTACTTCTTACGGAAACCGATACATTCTGGTTGCTGTCGATTGCGTTTTCAAATGGGTTGAAGCAATAGCCTGACCCACGAATGATGCCTCTGTTTTTATCAAACTTTTCAAGAGCATCATTTTCCCAAGATTTAGAATTCCTCGAGTAGTTATAAGCGATGGTGGAACCCATTTCATCAACAAAATTTTTGAGAATCTACTCAAAAAGAACGGAGTCCACCATAGAGTTGCAACACCTTACCATCCGCAAACGAGTGGACAAGTCGAAGTTTCTAACAGACAGATCAAAGAAATTCTAGAAAAGACTATGGGAGCCACAAGAAAGGATTGGTCTAGAAAATTAGATAATGCACTCTAGGCTTACCGAACCGCTTTTAAAACGCCACTAGGAACAACTCCATTTCACTTGCTCTACGGCAAATTTTGCCACTTACCTGTTGAGTTAGAGCATAAAACAGCTTGGGCTACTAAATTGTTAAATTTTGACATAAAGTCAGCTGCAGAAAAGAGACTCATCCAGCTTAATGAACTGGATGAAATAAGACATCTGGCCTCTGAGAAATCTAAGCTCTATAAAAAAGAAACAAAGCTTATCATGACAAACACATTATTTCTCAACATTTTGTCCCGAATGATTAGGTTCTCTTATATAACTCTCGTTTAACTTTATTTCCCGGAAAACTTTGATCTCGTTGGTCTGGCCCTTTTACTGTCACAGCAGTCCCACCAAATGGAACCGTTACACTTATAAATGAGAAAGGAGAAGAATTTACGGTAAATGGCCAACGAGTGAAACACTATTGGGTTATACCCCCAAATGATAAACCCCTTCGGTTAGGTACGCCTAACTCTACCTAGGGTACAGAATAGATAAGTCCACCCTATTAGGATTTAGTTTATCATGCTTTTATAATTAAGATCTTTAGTTTTAATTATTAGTTATTTAAACCTTCAGCAAAACTAGTAAACACAATAGTCTAATCGAGTCATATCGATCGATATACACCTATCTGTATCGGTCGATACGGACATATCGAGGGCAACCCCCTTTTAAGTCGATACGCGCCTATCTCTCCCTCACAATCGCAAGTCGCCCCCGAACCACACAAACCTCTCTTTCTCTCTCGATTCTTCACGGACCTTAACCGTTTTTTACCTCAATCGATTCAAAACTCCCCTCATATCTCGGTTTCACTCTCAAATCCGAAATCCTTCAAGGTATAATCCTTTGATTTTTAGATTTTTCAAAGAGAACAAGTTTTAACACAATTTTGCCTAGAAATCGGTCAATAGGTTTGTTTTTAATCGATTAGAGTCGTTAGGATTAGTAGATTAGAGGTTTATGAGTGTTAGAACTAGGATTTACACTATGAAATTGCGATTTGGGTTGTTGAGATTTTTGCAAGTTTCGGGACTCGATATCGATCGACATCGGCCTCACCCTGTCGATCGACAGGCACTTCTGGTCGGATTCGGAAAAACGAAATCAATCAATATACAGCGGTTTACATCGATAAATATCAACCAACTGAGCGAATTACTAACACTCGATTTCACTCTTTTTTGCAGACTCGACGCACCTTGCACCTCCAGAGGAAACCCTCCATCATCTTCTTCCTCCTCGGAAATGGAAGATGAGCGCGACCCTTGGCCACATGAGGATGGGAAACCCATCCGGATCTACCAGCGTTTCACCGACCCGCGGGCCACAGCTAAGAGCACCGAGTGGCTACACCGTCCTGTGAGTGACTTCTGGGACAACTACGACAGCCTGCTCTACAACGCATGGCTTGATGTGGATGTTGCGCCCACTCGTTTCATCGACTCGGCCACCGTACGACGTCTAGGGATCGAGAAAGACCTTGGCGAGATGCTCATTCAGCTCGGATTTGGGACCATGGGCTCCCAATCCTAATACCTACCCTTCGCTCGTCCAGTAGTTCATGGCCACGGTTCGCATTGAGTACAAGACCCAGCCATCGAGTGTTGCTGGTGATGGTGTTCTCTCCTTCTTTGCTAGGCGCATCCGGTACTCTTTCTCTGTCCCCGAGCTCTGCGCGATCTACGGGTTTGAGAACCCCACACCCACCTCCACTACTATCTCCGCCTTCCCAGAAGTTAAGGATTTCTGGGAGATCTTTGGCACAGGCCCCTGGAGCTCTGCCTCGGTTCTTCAAACCGACATCCGCCACCCGACTCTCCGGTACTTCATGTGGATCCTTGCATCCACTCTGCTTTGCAAGCTGGAGCCTAACAAGGTAAGGATATACGAGCTTACACTTCTGTACCATGCACTCGACGGACTGGTCGATCTGACCTTCCTGGACCCGGAGCGCGTCATGGCCACACCCAACTTGGGTGCCGTCTTCGCTGAGCATCTAGTCAGCCTGAAGACCAAGCCTTTTTCTGGTGGATCTGGGAGGAAGAAGGAGACCGTAGGGAGTCTGCTGACGCCGATCTTCCAGCACTATGGGATCCGTTTTGATGAGGGCACTGCAGTCACTTCTCGGGCCTACATGGACGCAGAGCATCTGCGTAACAGCCAGTGGTTCGACAAGCAGCTGCATTGGGCTTTCAGGACTCCAACTGGTATACGCCGGTTCCTTCTGCCTCACCCAGAGACGACTGCCTTTGCGGGCAACCTCAACAGGCTTCAGTTGCAGCCAGACCCGAGCCTAGTGCTCGACCCAGCCGCACAACGCCGAGATACAGGAGTCCGCAGCACCGCTACTTCTCGCGCCTCATCAGCAGCACCTCCGATCCAGTTCCCAGATCTCTCAGGGATCGAGGCTGGAGATGAGAGAGTCTTCAGGAGAAGAGTGTTGGATGCTCTTCATGCCATCTGGTCCCGTGTCTCGAGATGCCGCTATTCGAGCCGAGCGAGCACTTCAGCCAGTGACCCCTCAGCAGGTCCCTCTCACCAGTCTGATCAGGATGACGAGGTCGATGACGAGAGCAGTGACGACTGATTCAGTTGCTCATTTCTATCCCTTATCTCGTACTATTATGTGTTTACTTTCATTTTCAGACTTGTAGGATTTTTATTCGTACTTTTTATGACTATGCCTGCTATTATTTATTATCTAACTATTGTGTGTGTTGAGAATGTCTAATAGAGCTAACATAAGGTTACATAACTCATAGATGGTGAGTTTGCTGGATTACTACACGATAGGTGATGACACTATATATCGATCGACGTAACCTGATTTATGTCGATCGACAAGGTCACTTTATATCAATCGATGTGACACACTTTGTATCGATCGATATGTAAGGGTAGAGGTACGATTTTTCCTACTAACATGAATATTTTTGCTACATAAATTTTTCATCTTTCCTCTTCAATAAAATAACACTAGGGACAGTGTTGTTTAAGTCTGGGGGGGGGTATCTACTAACATTTTTATTTCATTTTTATTTCCCTTTTATAAAAAAAATATGTTTTACTAAGAAGGAAGCAATGATCATATAGATTCAGACTTGTTACCTAACCACTTCTTAGCACCACTCTTAGATTTGTCAGTTACAAAAGGTACTAGAGATGCTAAAGTGGATCACCTGTCAGCTATGACAACACTTGTTGAAAATGTCTGGAAGAACTAAAGCCGATTTCCAACCTAACCTGACATCTATTGCTTGTCTTGGGGCTTGATATACAGGGGATCGAAATCCTCTTGCAAGTATGGAAGGCAAAAGTCTTAATAATTTTGGTTTATTTCTCTCCTCCCTTTGGCATCCAATAAAGAGAAAAATAAAAGATTGAGATGATTTCCTAAGAGGCAGAGGGAGAAGTATATTATCCATGACCCCACTATTCTAATTCAAAGGAATGATCACACATTGTGGAAGCGAGGGAGAGGTAAATTACCTATGACCCCACTATTTGCCTACATTTTGTCAGAAAAAGCTACAAAAAGTAGAAAGATCAACAAGATGAACATTAGTTGTTCATTGGGATTGATATATAATAAAAAAAAAAAATTGGGATTCAGAGAACGGAGATATAGGTAGAAAAGGAACCAGAATGAGAATGCCTGAAACTTGTTTGAGTTGAATCAAAGTGTTCCTTGATCGATACTCCCAAGGTAAAGCCTACACCTTTATTTTATGCATAAATGAGATTGGTAGAGGGGATAGACAAACATGATCATTAAGTTGTTGGCTAGTTGAATTTGGTTGCTAAGCTAGGATATGGTGTAATGTATTTCTGAGATTGATAGATATCTGAAGTGGCTTGCAATAAGTAAAGAGGTGATGGTTCTAAGTTTAGAATTATAGGAGCTTCCGCCTTTCAAACCTTTTCTAGACCAATGTTCTATTATTTGCTTAAGGACAAGCAAAAGGATAAGTCTGGGGGAGTTGATATATCATGGATTTTACCCACTTTCAACCATGATTTATATATGTTTTTGGAAACAAAAGGATACTTCTAGTGTCTTTTTAGAGCTTTTACAGGTTCAGGTACTCACTGGTGTAAAATGGCTATTATGGAGCTAAAATGGAGACTTTATGAAGATATGAGCAAACGCGTTAAAGATATCGACTGATGTGCATTGAGAGCAATCGACCGATAAAAGATCACCCACATCGATCGATAGAAGACATTCTATATCGATCGATACAGAAGTCCTCCAAGTGATTAAATGAAGATTAGAAGTCTTAATTGCTTCACAAGAGTTTTAATACATTACATTTAAATCCCTGGCCGCCTGTTAGGCTATATTAAGAGGGTTTTGTACTAGTTTAAGCAGACTTCACCAAGACCTTTTAGACCTAATTTTGAGGGAAGCATCTAGCTATACTTTGAGAAGAGCTTAGAAATTGAGAAAGAGATCTGAACTACAAATCTAGAGAAGATCTTGAACTCCCTTGTTTCACTTATTTACTGTTTCTCTTGCTATTATTATCTTAGAGCATTATTCAAACCATTATGATTTTGTCTCTCATAAATATGTTTGAGTAGTCTCTCTTGTTAGATNTTGTTTCACTTATTTACTGTTTCTCTTGCTATTATTATCTTAGAGCATTATTCAAACCATTATGATTTTGTCTCTCATAAATATGTTTGAGTAGTCTCTCTTGTTAGATTTAGGTTTCTCATTAGGGTTGACTCATGAATTGAAATAACCATTATTAGGGTGTTTAAAATATAGTTCTCAATCTAGTCATCATAAATACCAGTGTTAAGGATTGATCGCCGTTACCTCTGATTTTAGGATCAATTTGGATAAGTGAGAACTTGGCAATTACCTAGAGTCTAAGTTATTTAGTGAAGAACTTGGAAATTACGAGATAATCGTCTTGTCGATCGATATAGCATAACGTCATCGATCGATATTTCTATCGAACTATCGATCAATACTCACTCAAGGTCATCGAACGATAGTTCTTGATCCGAGATCCAGTAAGAGTTAATTCTTCAAATTCTTAAGAGTTTGAATTCAGAACTATGAATAATAAAAACCCTTTATAACTTGCATGTCTGTCATACCTGAGAAAATACCTAAGTTTAACTACCTTCTTTCCTCTTAACAAACAATTCAATCAATCAAGTAATCGCTTGGTTACCTTTTAATTTATTGTTTTAAAGCTGCTGTCTGTTGGTGTCAAAAACCGTAATCTCGAAATCAACGTCTACGATAACTTCTGTAAAAGATGGAATCATTGCTTTCCGCAAGAATTATTTTATAAAACTCATGAAATCATTTTATAAAACTAGAAGAATCATTTTATAAAGTTCAAGGATCGTTTTATAAAACTCGAGGATCGTTTTATAAAACTCGAAGAATCGTTTTATAAAACTCGAGGACCGTTTTATAAAACTCGAAGAATCGTTTTATAAAGCTCGAGAATCGTTTTATAAAACTCGAAGGATCGTTTTATAAAACTCGAAGAATCGTTTTATAAAACTCGATAATTGTTTTATAAAACTCGAAGAATCGTTTTACAAAACCGCGAAAAACCGAAACCGCCGTAAAACGCGAACTAGCTTCGTCCCGGCTAGTTCACCCAACGACGAACTAAGCCAAGCCGGCTTAGTTCGCCGGTGGGCAAACTAGCCTCGTCCCGACTAGTTCACCCAACGGCGAACTAAGCCATGACCGGCTTAGTTCGCCGTTGGGCGAACTAGCCCCGTCCCGGCTATTTCGCCCAACAGCGAACTAAGCCATGACCGGCTTAGTTCACCGTTGGGCGAACTAGCCACGTCCCGGCTAGTTCGCCCAATGGCGAACTAAGCCAAGCCGGCCTAGTTTGCCGTTGGGCAAACTAGGAGCGCCCTGGACAGTTCGCCGACCGGCGAGCCGGATCGGTCCGGCCCGGTTCACCGTACGTCGAACTGACCATCCCAAGCCTCGATCTCCTATGTCCCCGATTCAGTGCTTACGTCCTTCGACACGGTCGTGTTCTGAACCACGGTCAAAATGTCTCCCGTTTCGTCTCGATCCGACTTATCGTTCGAGTTTTACGATAAAAACCGTAAAACTTTATTTTCTCGAAAAGAACTCGAGAAAATCGTATAAAACGGCAAGAGTTAGATGAGACACCGAACATTGCCTAAACTATACGATTTATTCGAGATTTTTTGTTAAAATCATAAAAAACGCGTTTTTAATAAAAGCGTCGAGAAAATCGTAAAAGAACGGCAACGATTAACCAAGAAACGAACGCAGCTAAACTTTACTATTAACTCGGGGAATTTACTAAAAACGGCATCGGATCAGGAAGCGATCTCGTATAAAGTCATAAAACGGATTTATCGTAAAACGACCTGAAAGGTCTTAAAACACGATAAAAATCCGTCTCACAATCTTAACGAAATCTGACCCGAAGATATGATAACGTTTTGATGGTTTACTCGTAGAAGAAAGATAAATGTCAAGTTTGAAGATAAATGGAAGATTTCCGCGGGAAAAAAGGAAGGATCGAGAAAAATGGAAGATGCCCGATAAACTCGAATCCGGGCAAAATGGAAAGGCTGAACCGCGTGGGAGAGGAGTATATAAGCCACATGCATAGGGCAAGAGCAGAGGGACGAAAATCAGACCTAAAAAGGCGGCTGTTAGCTTAGGAATCTAGGACTTAGCATTTAAACTAGCAATCCAGATCCTTGGAACTTTTGATGTTTAAGTTCTTCAATTCTCTTTTGTAATAGTTGTCGATTTCTTACTTAATAAAAGCTTTCACACAAATTCTTTATTCTCTGTTCTTCGTTATTCATCCATATTCTATTAATTTCGTTTGTTTTAGTGATTTCCGAAGAGATCCAGGACCTCAGGAAATTAGGGTTTTTCTCTAAGTTTCCATATTTGACGGAAAATCGACAGTGTGGATTTTGGTTCCCACAGTTTGGCGCTAGAAGGAGGGGGGGTCGGATTCTTTTACACATCATCTCGTTCGAGAAAAGAGCAACGATCGATTCGATCAAACCTCTCAACGATCTTCTCGTTATTGAGCTGACAATCCAGAATATGGATGTCGTGAGGATATTAGTCGATACCGGAAGCTCGGCTGATATCATCTTCAAAAATACTCTCGAGATAATGGAAATCGATCTGTCTGAAATCGCGGAAAACGTAGGCCCGCTAGTTGGACTCTCGGGAGAGATCACCATGACCATCGGAACGATCAACCTGACGGTTCGCGCCGGGAGCATAGTGAAAAACGTCGAATTCGAAGTCGTCGATCGACCCATGTCTTACAACGCAATCGTAGGGACACTGTGGTTAAATTCGATGCAAGCGATTCCGTCGACGTACCATATGTGTCTCAAGTTCCCGACTCCGTGCGGGATCGAGACTATATGAGGAAATCGGAGGACCTCGCAAGTTTGCTACGCCGCGGATTTGAAACGAAAAAATCTTCCAGTCGATATCTCTTCCAAAAAGAAAAAGAAGTCGACTGCCCTCGACAACGCCCCATAGAAAGATAAAACGGAACTCTTCTGGCAGTTGCGAGCGGACGAGGCTTTGGAAGGTAAACGCGAGCCAACCTGCGAACCTGTCATCTCAGTGTGCATCGACGAGAACTTTCCAGAACGCTGCATCGAAATCGGTGCAAACCTGAGCGAGACCTTGAAAGTCGAACTCCTGACATGTCTTAAGCAAAACTCAAACATGTTCGCTTGGACTGCGGAAGATATGCCAGGAATCGACATCAACATCATATGTCACAAACTTAACGTTGACCCAACATCCAAACCCGTCAAACAAAAAAGACGAAAACTGGGGCCAGAACGCGCCGAAGCGGTCAACAGCGAAGTCGACAGACTCCTCAAAGTAGGATCGATCATGGAAGTTTGGTATCCTGACTGGCTCGCCAATCCCGTCTTCGTAAAGAAAAAGAACGGAAAATGGCGAGTCTGACGTCGATTTCATCGATCTCAATAAAGCGTGTCCAAAAGATAGCTATCTGCTGCAACACATCGATCGTTTGGTCGAGGCAACCGCGGGGAACAAACTTTTATCTTTCATGGACGCCTTCTCGGGGTACAATCAAATCATGATGAACCCTAACGATCGGGAAAAAACCGCATTCATAGCGGATCGCGGAACTTACTGCTATAAAGTGATGCCTTTCGGCCTTAAGAACGCTGGTACGACTTACCAACGACTCGTCAATCGCATGTTCGCCGAACAGCTCGGAAATACAATGGAAGTGTACATCGACGATATGCTTGTAAGATACTCAAAGAAGGAGATCATGTCATGCACCTCCAAGAATGTTTCGAAAGGCTCAACCTTCAAAACATGAAGTTAAACCCTGCGAAATGTTGATTCGCCATCGCATCCGGAGAATTTCTAGGGTATCTCGTCACTTATCGCGGGATCGAGGCCAATCCGAAACAAATCACGGCATTGATAGAAATGGTTTCTCCCAGAACAAAACGCGAAGTACAAAGACTGACCGGCAGGGTCGCAGCACTTAACCGTTTTATCTCGTGATCAACAGACAAATGTCTACCTTTCTACGAAACATTCAAAGGAAACAAAAAGTTCGAATTGTCCGAAGAATGCGAGAAAGCTTTCCAACAGCTAAAACATTACCTAGCTACCCCGCCAGTACTCGCGAAACCTACAGAAGGAGAACCGGTATTCCTCTATATCGCAGTATCGACAACCGCCGTGACTGGCGTCCTTATTCGGGAAGAACTCGGCGAACAAAAACCGATCTTTTACGTAAGTAAGACGCTACTGGACGCAGAGACGCGATATCCGATGATGGAGAAATTGGCTTTGGCCGTAGTCATGTCAGCAAGAAAATTGAGACCGTATTTCCAATCTCACACCATCGTTGTGCCCACCTCGTTCCCTCTACGCACCATTTTTCATAGTCCCAGCCAATCGGGAAGATTAGCAAAATGGGCGATCGAGCTGAGCGAGTACGATATTGAATATCGCGCAAAGACTTGCGCGAAATCGCAAGTACTCGCGGACTTCATAGTGGAACTCCCAACGGGAAGCACGTCCAACCAAGAGCCGAACTCGACTTGGATATTATACGTTGACGGATCTTCATCCAAACAAGGCTCTGGGATCGGCATCCGACTCACATCCCCGACGGGAGAAGTATTGGAACAGTCATTCCGATTAATTTTCCACGCTTCGAACAACGAAGCCGAGTATGAGGCCTTGATCGCAGGACTACGATTAGCTCACGGACTGAAGATTCGTAATCTTCACGCGTACTGCGACTCCCAGCTAGTGGCTAGTCAGTTCAGCGGAGAATACGAAGCAAGGGACGAGAGAATGGAAGCGTATCTGATCTTGGTAAAAGATCTGACCCAGAAGTTTGATCAATTCGCCCTGACTAGGATTCCTCGAGCGGAAAACGCCCAGGCAGACGCCTTGGCCGCCTTGGCATCCAGCTCAGATCCTGGTATGAGCTGGGTGATTCCCGTTGAATTCATCAAACACCCTAGCATCGGACCGCCCATAGTCATAAACCTGATCAATGAACCAGAGGGCGATATGGACGAAAACCATCCAGCCAAAGATCAGTCTGATTACGGATTCGATCGTCCGTGGATGGAAACGATTCTCGCATACATAACTAACGGAGAACTTCCACCGGAAAAATGGGCGGCCCAAAAGATAAAAACTCAGGCCGCACGGTATGTTGTAGTTGACGGAGAACTTTACAAATGGAGATTCTCCAGACCACTAATGACTTGCGTGCAAGGGGAGAAAGCGCAGCGGGTAATACAGGAAGTGCACTCCGGATCTTGCGGAAACCATTCCGGCGGAAGATCTCTCACAATAAAAATCAAGCGCCACGGATATTTTTGGCCAACGATAGTAAAAGATTGCGAAGATTTTTCGCGAAAATACGAGAAGTGCTAGCGACACGCTCCGACTATTCACCAACCTGCCGAAGTTCTTTCATCTATCTCGGCGCCGTATCCGTTCATGCGGTGGTCGATAAATATAGTCGGGCCAATGCACGCGTCAAAACAAAAATGCTTCCTTCTTGTTCTGACCGACTTCTTCTTTAAATGGGTCGAAGCCGACTCTTACGCAAGCATCAAAGATGCCCAAGAAGAAAGTTTCGTATGGAGAAACATAGTCTGTAGACATGGACTACCATACGAAATCGCAACGGATAATGGATCTCAATTTATCTCGACTAGATTCGAAGCTTTTTGCGAAAAATGAAAAATACGATTGACAAAATCGACTCTAAGATATCCTCAAGGCAACGGACAAGCCGAGACCATTAATAAAACTATCCTCGATGGTCTCAAGAAACGCCTCGACGCCAAAAAGGGAAAGTTGGCCGAAGAGCTCGAAGGAGTTTTATGGTCGCACCGCACAACCCCGAGACGAGCGACGGGCGAAACTCCTTTTGCCCTCGTATACGGAACGGAATGCATGATTCCCGCGGAAGTCGGATTTCCAGGAATACACAGAAGGCTGCTCCCAGAAAGAGAAGAGGCAAACAACTTAATGCTTCTCGACGAACTCGATCTGATTAACGAACGGCGGGTTCAGGTGCTCGTTCGAATTCAAAACTATCAGCAAGCGGCCGCAAAGTACTATAACGCAAACGTACGCAGCCACAGATTTCACGAAGGTGAACTAGTCTTATGAAAAGTCTTCCAAAACACCGCAGAAGAAATGCCGGTAAATTGGGAGCAAACTGGGAAGGACCGTACAAGGTCATAAAAGTAGTCCGGCCTGGAGCATACGAAATCGCAAACATGCAGGGCATCAAAATTCCCAGATCCTGGAACGCGATGCATCTCAAAAAATACTATCACTAGGCGGCACGCCCGCAAAACACTGAACTACGAGACGGCTTGATCCCCTTGAAGGGTACGTAGGCATCTTGTCGCAAAGCAAGACCAGCCATCCCCCCTCGTTAAAAAGGGGGGAGGGAGTAGGTGAGTATACGTATTCTCGTATACTCCCAAAATTTCAAACTCGAAATTTCTCGAACTTTTTTCAACCAATAAAAAAAAAACAAACACCATTCTGAATCTAGCGAGACGTCGCCAATGTTTGGAAAACCGTTCCTTTCCAAAAATAACAAACAGTCCGCCCGCGACTATAAAACACACACCATTTCTTAATATATAATCCCTTCGTGAAGGCCCAAAACTACGTAAACATCTATCATTTAAAAATAGTTTGTTGCTGATCACAACAAACTCGCAACAGTCCTAAACAAACTTAAGTTATCTCGCAGAGATAGCTCTCGAACACCCGACACAACGGTAATAGCGCTATAAAAGAAATCCAAACTTTTGGTCATCACTGCCGGGTAACTTAGAAATTGTTCCCGGTGAGATGCTCGATTCCAACCAGACGAATCGTATAAGCCGAGAACATATAGCGGATTCTAAATCGGTATGGAATCAGGTTAAAATCGCAATAGGCAAAACGAAAGCCGACTAGTCATCGCATAGTCTCAATCCGAAAGTAAACCTAGGTCTTGCCCTAAACCCAGCACACTGGTCGCTAACGTCTCAAGGCATGAATCGAGATCTTGTGGTCATTGTAGGCTCCTCCCAACCAATCTCCATGTCTGTCCACGCATCTTCATTGATTCCTCAAATCATCTGCTTCATGCGAGCCTTCCAATGACCATACTGGTCCGCATTCAACATGATTGCCTTCTGCATCGTAACAATTGTGCCCATCTTCACCTTCAGGATTACACCGATAACTTAGGTGCCTCGTTCTGATACCACTTGTAAGTGCAAAGATGACACCACAATATAGTAATGCAGAAGATAAACCAAGAGACAAAACACCAATAGCTTTATTAGAAATCACCTTTAAACAATATTACAAGATCTTGTTTATTCAGCTTCACATGTCTAGTGTTAACACCCTAACACACGCTCTTGAAAGATTCCTAAGCTATTCACTTATGTCTCTCTGCCGTCAAGTACTTCAGCCACTACTTCAGGACGACCCAAGAACACTTCTTAGAGCTTCTCTCTCTCTATAAGATCAGCCTATGTATCTCTATCTCTCTACATGCGACCCCATAGCTATCTTATAGTTATTCTACACGTTCCCGAAACCCTAGTATCCAAACAACACAATATGGACATCATTCATAGCATTAAGTGCAACTTTCCTTTTCTTAGAATGCACTTATTCCTCTTTCCTTAAGTCATAAATTTGCTTCTCAAGTTTAATCATCTTGCCTTTTCTCCAAGATACACACTTGTTCTCCAAGACTACACGACTCCAGCTCAGCATCTTGGCTCCACATGGTCTTCACCACTCAACACGACGTCTGCTTCAGCAACTACGTCATCGACTACTTCAGGGTGGACATCTTACATCAAAATATACTAGTGCAAACTTTAGTTTGCAATTAACGTTATAATTGTTTACTTGTGGTAAATTTAGGTCACTGGATAAATGGTTAAGAATCAAGGTCATCTTTTTGAATTGTATTTGAGCTTTTGTAGTTGTGATAAATTGTTTAATTAAGTGTGATTGTTTTTTATGTATTATAAAATGTAATTTTTCGAGTGTGTATTTTGATAAAAAATAATATGTGAAAGTTTAAAAGAACGTAAACGGTGAGGTTTAAAATTTCATAGTCTCGAAACAATGTTGTTTTGAATTTTGAACCTCTTTATCTAGGATTGGTGATAGTTTCATGAAGTTACGGATTGGTTAACCCGGAGGATGATATCTCTTAAGATTTTTTAAGGAGGTCTTCAATGCTAGAGAATTGTTGATTTACATTTATTTTAAAAGATAGATTTTGGAAGAAATTTTTAGATTGAAGTGTGGGTAACTAGCCTTTTATATCCGTGTAAACGACACAAAATGTTTATGTTGAGTTATGTGTTAGCTAATGAAATGATTTATTGAGAATAATAATTTAGTAGTAACATTGTAGGTTAGCATAGGTGGATTTTAGTTAATGCAACACACATTTAATACAAAACTGAGCAAAGTTTGCTCGTAATACTTAAATTTTAAACTTGAACATATTGTTGTTTGCGTTTGTTTTTTATTTTCTATTACCGTGATGATTTGGCTTAGAGAAAGTCAAACAAGCTATTGTCGCGGATCTCTGATTTATATGATTAGTTTTGATTTATATATATCTATAATATATATATATATATATATGTATATATTTTATTTATAAATATATTAACACAATCAAATTTATTAGTTATGTTCTATTTTTTTAAAAATGTTGTATTTTCTAGTTTATGATGTAACTCTGTGTACTTTTCAATTTTTCACACATGTAAACCTTTAAAGATTATAAATAAAATTTTATAGTTATTTTTTTAAAATATATATTTAAATATAAAAATTATTAAAATTAGTGAGGTGATATATATGAAGATGATATGATATTTATTCTTGAGTTTATCTATCTTTCATAATTTTTAAATATTAAAAATATAATTATATCAGTATAACTAAATTAATTATTTTTTTTATTTAATAAAATTGTCGATGAAAATTTATTTATGATTATAACTGATTTGTGTTAAAGACATGACTTATTCTAAGAAAATTTACGAACAATTTAATGTAATGTTAATACAATTTGTCTAAATATAAAGATGTAGATTCCATAATTTCAAATTTATGATGATATTTAGCGTTCTATTTTTTGAAAAACTTAATAATTTAGACATGGAATAGTATATTAAGAGGTTTTTCTTTTGTTTTTACCTAATACATTAGCTATAAGAGTTAATAGATTTTAAAATTCGATTATCTATCATGAATGTTTCCAAACTAAGCTAATAAATTATAGATACTTATAAGAAAAAAAATTATAGATACATAGTTGTCAAAAAAAGAATCTCATAGGTACAAAACTAAGTAAGCTCATTCCGAATTCTCAGCAACCGGACTTCGATAGTTGTGCTACAATGTCCTGCCTTCAAGTCGGCGAGCAGATGAGAAGATTTTACCATTTCAAACTGATGGGTTTGTGAAGATTACAATGATTTAGTGAAGAACATGAAGAACTACACATAATAGAAGCAGACTTATTTATAAGTGTGGATCCAAACAAGCTTTTACATTAGAGATTTGTGATTAAATCAACTAACACGGCCACATGTTATATAAGACATAGAAAAAAAAATATTCCAATCCATAAGACTAAACACTTTCTCCGTACCTTATATGGAAGCATTTAGTGGCTTGCTTGTTTATAAAGCAATAGCATAATGAATGTCACACTTACCAACAACTGTGCAAGTTCCCTAAATAACAGTAAGAAACATAAACGTAGAGCCCACAAATAAACCTATTCCAACAGAGATGTGGCTTTGTGTAGTTGCTACATCTCTAGAAAATCCATACATTTAAACAAATGCCAACAAACACATACGATTTAAAACTCATAGAGAAAAAGCGCAAATCTCAAACTTTACAAAAAAATTTTATTAACAGAGGAAAAATAATGATTGACTCATTAAATAAAGATTCACTTTCAATCACTCACAGATAAAAGACACAAATTATATATCAAAGTATCCCTACTCACTATATGATTCGGAGAACTAAACAACGATTCAATTTATGTCAAAGTTCAATTAATAATCTACATTTTCACTTACCCATAATATGAATAGCATTAGGGTGTGCTCCGAGCATAGAAAGAAACGAACAACCGATGACTCAAGGGAAGGGATCTAACGAAGAAACTCACTTTCGGAAGATAAATACATCGCTGCGACCAAATTAAAAGCATTTTACCAAGTGTCATGAACCCATAAGTATGTTCACATGCTTCCTCTTTATGTTCAGCCGAGACCACCATCTTGATAACAGATTCAGAGCCAAGACTTACACTGTTGATTCCATCCGAAGATGAAATCGGTAGAGAATGAATATATGGCGATAAATCGAGCATGAAATGAATAAGAGAAAGAAGAAGAGACCGTCAGATATCGAAGAAGATGATAAAGATGAACCCTAGATATTGAAGTTGCCATTCATTACCGAATAAAATATTGAATATGAAAAAGTTACTTTTTTAATTTTATTGGACTAATAATATTAATTCAAGCTCATATCATTTGTTAAAGCAAAACAAAAAGTCCAAATAAAATAAAATATATTTTAGAATTGGGCTTAAAAATTCAGAAAATGATAGAATGAAAAATGTCATTTTTACCTCTATGGAAAAAAAAAACTCTACTTTATTTTATAAGATTTAAATTTGAGTTGATAACCATATTGAAATACCATTAATGTTTTAATTCCAAAGTTATCAACTTGAAGCTTTATTTTAAAATATTTGTTTTAGTTCGTGCAATCATTTTGTTGTCAACTTGATGCATTTATCTATTCTTTTAAAACTAATAAAGTACAAAACAATATTTTCTCATTTTTAATTGATTTCTTACATATTTGTATTCCATTTTTAACTAACCTTAACCAATGTCTTTTACAAATAATTTAACAGCATTTATAAATGTTTAAGTATTTTATTACATATTTTGCATTCATTTTTTCAATCTTTTTTACTACTTTATTAATTTTCTTTACCATAACAATTCGACAATTTTTATTTTACATGTTAACTATAACAATTCGACACATGTGAATCAAATTTCTCTATTTTGTTACAAGAATTAAAAACATTTAACAAAATATTTTTATATGTTGACAGAATCAGAACATGTTCAAGTACGGATCATTTCTTTCAGTTTTGGGAAGTGAAATTAGATTCCGTTTGGGTATTATAAATTTTGGGTGAGTTTTGAGTTGGATCTTCCCAAATCCGGGTGAATTTGGATCTGATGTATAGGAATCTATATATATCCAAATAATCAATGTATCTTAAATGAGTTCAGATATTCTGGATTTAAACTAAAAATAATCTAAAAATAACTAAATAACCAAAGTAACTAGATTATCTTATTCGATTTGAGTTCTTTGGATATAGGAATCTAAAAAATATTCAAATAACCAATATATAGTTAGTTATATGGTGAAATATGTAAAATATATAGTACTAATTATAAAAGCAAATATTAATCTATATTATAATGGTTCAGTTTTGAGACTCTTACGAGTGTCCACGTCAGCAGGTATGCAGGGTCCACTTTTTTTTTGGGTCCCCACAAAACCGTTGATGAAACTTCAAGAAATCTTCCTCCTTCCGACTCCCCCAACACCCTCCATGTCCTTCTCCACCGCCTCTTTGACTCATCCGCCGAACCTAAACCCCTATAAAAACGAGAATCAACGCCTTCATCTGCCTCACCTACTCTGATCTCACCTCCTCATACATCGTCAAACGCCTCAAGGACGCGTACAAAGGAGTCGGGGACGCGTATCGCGAGACCATTGGCTCTCTCTTCGAGAAGTTTCTGACGGAGAAGGAACGGTCTTCGATGGTGGGGCTCTTTGTGACCCTTTGTTCGAAGCCATGGCGGAGCAGAACAAAAGCTTGCAGTCTAGTGTTGGGGAAAACCGGGACACGGCGCAGCGGAATATGTGTTCAAGTTTCCCTGACCTTGTGTGAATCTATGAGAAAAATACTTCGACGATAGTAGGATATAATATAAGCGATAACTAAATGAGACAAGCACCTTTTTACGTGGAAAACCTCCTCGATGTGAGACGGAAAAACCACGGGACCGTAGTCCACTCAACAATCCACTATATAAATGTATGTGAGTACAACCATGTCCTCCCTGTTCAACAACCTGAACAGAACAGAGACTCAGCTACAAATAGCTATCTCCAACACAAGAACAACAACAACAAGAGAGCAACAACAAGCTGCAAAACTGACAGTAACCAAACGACCTCAGCTCACAAGGATTCCGGCAACCAGAGACTAATCCCACCGTACAAATCCAAGATAAACAAGTCAAAAATACCCCTGCCAAATTTCAGCTCAAACAGAGAAGATCTCACCGTCAGATTTACCAAACACTCAAGACAACACTGCTGAAGAACTGTGACGACCAGCTTCACGAAAACCCAGACAACAGAAGATCCAACCGTTGAAATCCAAATCCCTACGGTGAACCTTTAACCCACTGACTGAAGAAGCGTCCCACAAAATATCAGCTCTAAAGGAATTCTTTTGACCCTCCAAATCTTCCTTGACAAATCCAAACGAAATTCTGCCTCTTTCTCTCTTTTGTCTAAAACTTCTTTTCTTGTCTCTGTGTATCTCCAAAAAAGTCTTACCACAAAATTAGGTTAAGAGACTTTATATAGTGTCTCACTAACCCTAAGGCCCAATACTAATCTCATGGATAAATATCATTGGCCCAACATCCAAGTTTGGTTATCACCAACCAAACCCAATGGGTTTCCTCCATCTAGAAGGAACCCAACAAACTCCCCCTCCGACTAGGTGGAGGAAACAGCCATTCTGGCTATCCCTCGGCATACTTCAAGCTTCCTCCTCGGTAAAGACTTTGTCATCATATCAGCCCCATTATCATCCGTATGAACTTTCTCAAGTTCCACTTCCTTAGAAGCAACCACATCTCTTATCCAATGATACCTCTTCTGAATGTATTTTGACTTCGAATGAAATGTAGAGTTCTTACCGAGACAAATTGCGCTTTGACTATCACAAAGTAGCACATACTTTTCTTGCTTGAAACCGATCTCTTCACAGAAGTTCTTCATCCACAACAACTCCTTACAAGCTTCAGTTGCAGCAATGAACTCTGCCTCAGTGGTAGATAGTGCAACGCACTTTTGCAGTCTTGACTGCCATGCCACAGCTCCACCCGCAAATGTTACCAAGTAACCCGAAGTAGATTTGTTAGAATCAACATCTCCAGACATGTCAGAATCAGTGAAACTGACAAGCGAAAGCTTCTTACCCCTGAAAGTAATCTTCAGATCAGAAGTCCCTCTGAGATATCTCAAGATCCACTTCACAGCATTCCAATGTTCTCTTCCAGGATTGGAGATAAACCTGCTGACAACTCCAACGGCATAGGCTAAATCCGGTCTTGTACAGACCATGGCATACATCAAACTACCCACTGTAGAAGCATATGGAACCTTCGCCATATCTTCCTTCTCAGCATATGTCTTCGGACTTTGTTGACTGCTTAATCTTAAGTGCGGAGCAAGAGGAGTACTCAACACTTTAGACTTGTCCATGTGAAACCGTTTAAGTACCTTCTCAATGTACTTCTCCTGAGACAAGTGAATCAGCTTCTCACTTCTGTCTCGAGCAATTCTCATACCAAGAATCTGTTTCGCTGGACCCATATCTTTCATGGCAAAGGACATGCTTAGCTGATCTTTCANTACTTCTCCTGAGACAAGTGAATCAGCTTCTCACTTCTGTCTCGAGCAATTCTCATACCAAGAATCTGTTTCGCTGGACCCATATCTTTCATGGCAAAGGACATGCTTAGCTGATCTTTCAGCTCCTTAATTCTCTCCATGTTCCTGCCCACAATCAACATATCATCGACATACAGCAACAAGATGATAAAATCATCATTACCAAACACCTTCACAAATACGCACTGGTCTGAATCAGTCTCTGCATAACCATGCTCCCCCATAACAGACTTGAACTTCATGTACCACTGCCTCGGTGCTTGCTTAAATCCATAAAGGCTTTTCTTCAAACGGCAAACCAAATTTTCTTTGCCATTTTTCACATAGCCTTCTGGTTGTTCCATGTAGATCTCTTCCTCCAAATCACCATGAAGGAAAGCAGTCTTCACATCCATTTGCTCAACCTCTAGATCAAGGCTCGCTGCCAATCCAAGAACAACCCGAATGGATGACATCTTCACAATAGGAGAAAAGATTTCATCATAATCAATTCCCTTCTTTTGGCTGTAGCCTTTCACAACCAATCTAGCCTTGAATCTAGGTGGCAAACCTGTATCATCATGCTTAATTCTGAACACCCATTTATTAAGAAGAGCTTTCTTGCACTACAAGAAATGTGTGTATTAATAGCATAAGAGAATAGCGTTTTTTCCGATTATGCTGTGTTTGACGTACCTCCTACTTTTAGATAGCGTTTGTGAAAATGAAAACGCTATGTATGATTGGTTCAATTTTAGTTCTGCGAACACTTTTTTAAAATGTAGTATCCATAACACTTTTAGTTTCGAAACGCTATACATAACTAAAACGGGAAATAATTGATTTTCCCTCTCATCCTTGTTTCATTTTCCCTCTCACTCCATTTTATTTGCCTCCAAAAATTCTAACCCCTAAACCTCAAACCCTAAACCCTAAACTTAAAATACAATCCCTAAACTCTAAACAAAACTTTAAACTCTTATATTTTAACATGAAATCTTGAATTTAACTTGATATTTTAAAAACAAACTCAGATAATTAATGTCAAATATTAAATCAATACCCCAAACCTTGAACTTTCAAACCATGTACTCAAACCCATATTTTACACTCTAAACTTAAAAACTATATCAAATTAATCATATACCCTAAACCATAACTAAAAATCTAAAAACTAATTTTTTTACTACTCAACTTCAATTCTAAAACTTAAAATCTTAAATCTAAACTGAAAACATTATGTTGTACTATACATAAATAAATATATACACTAAACTCTAGTTCTAAACCTTAATTTCAAATTTCAAACTTAAATCCTCTAGTTCTTAAAATCTAAAGTCGGTTTCATATATACAAATCTAAATAATTGAATTATAAATTTAAAATGCTTTTTAAAAGGAATTTTATTTTCGAAAATATATTTTATATTAAAACACAAAATAAATAGAAAACAATGTTATTAAAAAAATAGGAACCAAATACAAATGTGTTATTAAAAAAAGAGAGGAACCAAATAAAAATATCTGATTGGTCAACACAAAGTGGCCAATCACAAAGAAGGGCGGAGATCATGCTTTGTGTAAACTCAACCATTGATTAAAATTTTGAAGGGTCCAGATTGATCCATCCTACTTCTTCTCCTGTCTCTCTCTCTCGCCTTTGTTTGCAGATCCAAAAATAATCAAAGGGTCTAGACTCACAAAACTCATCTTCTCTCTCTCGTACTTCTTCTGTAAGTGACTCATCTTCACCATCTTCTCTGTCACTCAATATCCTTCTCCATACAGATGCATGGAGGTCACGAGACAACAACAGAAGAGGAGCATCCCATCATCTCTCTCGTCTCTCTCTCTCTCTCTCTCTCTCTCTCTCTCTCTCTCTCTCTCTCTCTCTCTCTCTCTCTATCTCTTAGTGTCCTGCGGTGGCGGAGACTGAACCGTTACGCCTCCTCTCTGTTCTGTGACGAAGTGACGCCTCCTCCCATACTTTGTAACAGATCTGCTCCTCTCTCTTGTCCGTTAGTTTCTGATCTTTGTTGATTGCTGTCCATAGTGACTGGTATTCATTCTTCTCTTTTACCCTATTAATTGTTTCCTTGATTATTTTCTTTTTGGTTTCTAAGAAGGTAACAGAGAAAGACTGTAGAAATAGTGAAAGCTTGGAGAATCAGAGCAAGGGCGGAGAAGACAGAGAAACGGCGTTGGACAAGACAGAGCATCGGCGTCGAGGAAGACAGAGCAGAGGCGTCGGAGATGGTACTGAAGCGGTGAAGGTGTAGGTTGAAGAAAGCTTGGTTTGACAGCTGAATTAGGTTTAGCTAAATTTAATTGGTTTAGTTAGGGTTTAGTTAATAAACCAATTTCTAATTGTAAACCATATATCCAAATTTCAGTTTGTAAAGAAATACCAATTTATAAACTGATTTCGTTGTAAATAAATTTTTATTTTATGTTTTTAATAATAATTAACTACCAATAAATAATTATAAAAATTGTAAAAATAAAAAAAAATTAAATTAATAATAACCAAAAAATGTTATTAAATAACATTTAATGGCAAACAAAAAATGCTATATTAATCTAAAACAGTAGCAGTACAAAAAACCGCTATCTAAAGTGTTCGACCTATTATCGCGGCCGATGATACAGCGTATCTAATAACGCTATCATATCGTTACATAGCGTTTTCCAGGCGCAATTAATACTCGATTTTCTTGTAGTGTTGCCCTTAGGCAATTTCACCAACTCAAATGTATGATTCTCTTTAAAAGAATCTATTTCCTCATCCATGGCTCCGAACCACATATCTTTATGTTCATCCTCCAAAGCTTCATCATAGCTTTCAGGCTCTCCCCCATCAGTAAGTAAAACATACTCACTAGGATCATACCTTGTCGACGGTTTAAGACCTCTCTCTGATCTTCTAACAACAGTAGGTTGGTTCTCAGCAGCTGGTGTCTCACCATGATCGTCACCATGATCACCACTGCCATCTTCATCTGCGGGAGCATCTGCACTGGGTGTATTATCCTGAACCTCAACCTCAACCTCACCGTGGACCGATGTAGAAGGAGTAGCCTCTGTATCGATCAAACCCTCAAAAACCTGAGTTGGATTTCTGGACTTGTCAATGTCCTTTATCGTTTGATCTTCCATGAACACAACATCTCTGCTCCTTACGAGCTTCTTCTCAACGGGANTCAACGGGATCATAAAATCTGTACCCGAACTCTTCCTGACCATAACCGATGAACACACACTGCCGTGACTTCATCTCAAGCTTCGATCTCTCATCCTTGGGAATATGAACAAATGCCTTACACCCAAAGACCCTTAAGTGACTGTAAGAAACATCCTTACCAGTCCAAACCCTCTCTGGAATATCACCCTCCAATGGAGTACTCGGTGACAAATTTAGCACATGAACCACCGTGTTCAAAGCTTCTCCCCAGAAAGTCATCGATAAGCCTGATTGTGAGATCAAACATCTCATCCTCTCGACAATCGTTCTATTCATCCTTTCAGCCAACCCATTCAATTGTGGAGTCTTAGGTGGCGTGAACTGATGCCTTATACCATGCTCTTTGCAATAAGCATCAAATGGTTTAGAATACTCTCCACCATTATCACTGCGGATACACTTCAGCTTCTTTCCCGTTTGTCTCTCAACCAACGCCACAAAATGCTTGAAATATCCTAGAACCTGATCTTTCGTCCTCATAAGAAATACCCACAACTTTCTTGAATGATCATCAATGAAAGTCACAAAATATGATGCGCCGCCAAGAGATCTTGTCTTCATTGGACCACACACATCTGAGTGTACCAAATCCAGTACCTCGGGTTTCCTAGAAGGCGCAGAAGACTTGAAAGATACTCTGTGTTGTTTTCCCGCAAAGCAATGCGAACACTTCTGCAGGTGTAGACCAGAGATTCCTGGAATCACCTCATTCTTAGACAACACAGCCATTCNACCTCGGGTTTCCTAGAAGGCGCAGAAGACTTGAAAGATACTCTGTGTTGTTTTCCCGCAAAGCAATGCGAACACTTCTGCAGGTGTAGACCAGAGATTCCTGGAATCACCTCATTCTTAGACAACACAGCCATTCCCTTCTCACTCATGTGACCGAGTCTCTTATGCCATAACTCCATGGCATTATCATTCTCCACCGCATTAATAGCATCTTTGGAGACCTTAGCCTGCATCCAATAGAAAGATGAAGACTTCTCACCTCAAGCCACAATCAAAGAACCATGAGAGATCTTCCATTTACCACAACCGTGCAAACTGTAGAAACCCTCATCATCAAGTCTTCCCGTTGATATCAGATTCATCCTAATATCAGGAACATGCTTAACATTCTTAAGCACCAGCCTAGTCCCAAGACTAGTCTCCAAGCAAATATTACCAATGCCAACAACCTGAGCCAAACCATCATTCCCCATCTTCACGGAACCATAATTACCCATAGTATAGGTAGAAAAAAAATCCCGCTGTGATGTAGCATGAGTAGTAGCTCCACTATCAATCACCCAACTGGTGTCTTGGCATGCGACATTAATGGTGTCACCCTCAAGAAGAATGAGAAACTGATCTTCGGTGACGGTCACCCGATCCACCTTCTCTTCTTGATTACCTTGCTGTTTGTTTTTCAACTTCCAGCAATCCTTCTTCCTGTGCCCTTTCTTATGACAGAAATAGCACTCCAAATTTGCAAATCTATTAGACTTGCTCCTGCTCCTGTTCTTTTCCCTCTTGGAATCTCTATGTGAACTTCTCCCCCTTGACTCAGTAACTAAGACATCTGAACGCGAAGTACTAGCATTCGACTGCCTTCTTGCTTCCTCATTAGGAACACTGTTCTTCACTGAATCCATCGAAATAACAGTTTCCGACGCAGAGTTACAAAGAGACATCCTGAAAACCTGCCAAGAGTCTGGTAAAGTCCCTAGAAGCCACATACCGTGAATCTCATCATCAAACCTGATGCCCATATCAGACAACTTGTTGAGCAATCCCTGAAACTCATTCAGATGATCCGTCATTGGAGTCCCCTCCTGATACCTCAGCTCAATCAACTTCTTGATCATGTACATTTTGTTATTTCCGGTCTTCCTAGCATATAACTGCTCCAGCTTCAACCACAAAGAACGAGCATCAATATCAGTCTCAATATGATGCAACATATTATCATCTACCCACTGCCTAATCAACCCACACACTTGGCGATGCAGCAGCGTCCATTCATCATTCGTCTTGTCATCAGGTTTCTTCTCCTGAAACACCGGAAGATGGAATTCTTTAACAAAGAGAAGATCCTCCATGTTTCCCTTCCATAGATGATAATTAGCACCATTCAAGCTTATCATCCTGCCCATGTTTGTTACCATATTCTCCATCATTCACACAAGGAACAATAACTCGAAGTTATCAAACCCAAAGCTCTAAGAAAACCAGAAGCTCTGATACCACTATGTTGGGAAAAACCGGGACACGGCGCAGCGGAATATGTGTTCAAGTTCCCCTGACCTTGTGTGAATCTATGAGAAAAATACTTCGACGATAGTAGGATATAATATAAGCGATAACTAAATGAGACAAGCACCTTTTTACGTGGAAAACCTCCTCGATGTGAGACGGAAAAACCACGAGACCGTAGTCCACTCAACAATCCATTATATAAATGTATGTGAGTACAACCACGTCCTCCCTGTTCAACAACCTGAACAAAACAGAGACTCAGCTACAAATAGCTATCTCCAACACAAGAACAACAACAACAAGAGAGCAACAACAAGCTTCAAAACTGACAGTAACCAAACGACCTCAGCTCACAAGGATTCCGGCAACCATAGACTAATTCCACCGTAAAAATCCAAGATAAACAAGTCAACAATACCCCTGCCAAATTTCAGCTCAAACAGAGAAGATCTCACCGTCAGATTTACCAAACACTGAAGACAACACTGCTGAAGAACTGTGACGACCAGCTTCACGAAAACCCAGACAACAGAAGATCCAACCGTTGAAATCCAAATCCCTTTGGTGAACCTTTAACCCACTGACTGAAGAAGCTTCCCACAAAATATCAGCTCAAAAGGAATCCGTTTGACCCTCCAAATCTGCCTTGACAAATCCAGACGAAATTCTGCCTCTTTCTCTCTTTTGTCTAAAACTTCTTTTCTTGTCTCTGTGTATCTCCAAAAAAGTCTTAGCACAAAATTAGGTTAAGAAACTTTATATACTGTCTCACTAACCTTAAGGCCCAATACTAATCTCATGGATAAATATCATTGGCCCAACATCCAAGTTTGGTTATCACTAACCAAATCCAATGGATTTCCTCCATCTAGAAGGAACCCAACATCTAGTACTGCCATTTGTATGGGGAAGATGGTTGAGTCAGCAACGGCCTCCCGTTGCGTTTTTTTCGGAAGCTGTGCCCTAGAATCTCTAAGAGCATCATTATCGCTCGTATATAGATGGTCTCTTATGATTAAAAGAAAATCAAAAATACAATTAATTAGAATATACGTCTCTTATTTGGGGCTAAACTAGCGACGTGTTTAGAAGACACGTGTAGGCAAAATAAGAGGAGAGAGGAGGAGCGTCGACGAAACTCTCTCTCTTGATTCCTCTCTCCGGTGGATCCGAAGTTCTCCGCGTCGTCTCCGTCGGTGACTCTCCTCCGGCGACGGAAGATCGTCCTCGTTGCTTCTTACCGGATCTCTCGACGAGACGGTGAAGCTCTGTGAGAGNCGAAGTTCTCCGCGTCGTCTCCGTCGGTGACTCTCCTCCGGCGACGGAAGATCGTCCTCGTTGCTTCTTACCGGATCTCTCGACGAGACGGTGAAGCTCTGTGAGAGTTGTGGAGTATAGACTTGTGATTGGTGTTTCTATGTCGTGGAGCAGATCGTGTCGTCTATTACCATATTATCCCAGAATATCAGACGGATGAAAAGGTTCGGAGGTTTGGGAAGGTGACGTTCGATACGCTCTCAAAGGTTGCGACTAAGGAAGCTGATGCCGCCGCTCAATGTGGGAAATCTCGTGGAGTCGTAACTAAGCCTGGGACTTGTGGTCAACAACTCAGTACCACGGTAACCATCTCTTCTTTGATTTTTTTTATTAGCTTTTGAGTTTGACGAAGTTTATTTAGAAACATTCACTCAAATAAGTTTGTGATTTGGATTGGATTCTTGAGTAGGAGAAAGAAACAAAATAAATGTATTGATGTTGTGTTGCTTTCTCTGAAGTCTGAACTATAGATGTTGAGTAATAGATGAATGAACAACCATAATGACTGAAATGCAGGAACTAGTGATTTTGGTTTAGTGTTTTTGGAAATATATAGTCATTAAGACACTACTGACGTTGCTTAACTGTTGAATCTGAGCGGCATGTTCTGATACTTCAGTCTTCTATTCTTTGCTTTCTTGAAATAGAGATGTAGAGAGTAATGATGATAAATGAAAGGCCATGATTGTATAAAATGCAGGAAAAATGTAAATGACTTAATGGAACTGCAGCAAAGGGTATATGTGCGAGGTGGGAAGAAAGAAGAAGAGGAGATAGAAGTGGAGGTGTACAATCAAGAGATGACAAAGACAGAGCTCTGCAACAAGTGGCAAGAGACAGGGGCATGCCCCTACCGTGACCACTGCCAGTAGCCTCAGCCTCAAAGGAGTGAAGCCTGACGTTGTAACCTACACTACAATGATCTGAGGCTTGTGTAGTAATAGATTAAAGCATGAAGCAGATGCCCTGTTCAAGAAAAAACGAAACAAGATGATCCACGAGAGAAGACGAGTGGTAGAACAACTCTCTTCCCATTAAAGCATCTGTGAGGTAAATTAAGTTATTAAATTCTGATGTTACATATATTTTGATTTTATGTATTGGTGGAACTTTGTGTTTGAGCTCCGTGAACAAACAAACTTGTGATGAGCATTGTTTTACTTTTGATTTGGTTCTTAGCCAGACTTCTTTCTTTTACAATTTTGCCAGGCTTAATTTACCTCCTAAACGTAAAACAAATGTTTACTCATATAATTTTTTTTAAGAACCCACAATTAAGAAATCTGCAATAAACCACCTAAATGTTCAAATATCTTTCTAAGTTTCTTAATTCACTTTTACACTTTAAAACCTATTAAAATTTAACTAAGAGACCCTTCAAAGGGTTTAGGGATAATGATGCTCTAAGATTTTAAATAGCCCTAATTATCTTACTGAGGCTTCTCTCTTACCTGTGGTTGGAAGCTTGTCTCAGGTTTGTGCAATGCGGCTTATAGTTTTAATTTATGCAGCGTTAGACAGTAGACAAGCTATGTTCTGGTCTTAATTCTTAGAGGAATAAGATGAAAATAGATTGGTATTCAATGTCTGCCTTTTTTTTATTTGTCTTGATGTTTAGCCGTATGTTTAATCCACAAAACAAGCATCAAAATTATAAATCGTAATGCTTAATTGTTTCCTTGGTTTGATGGTAGTGTTGAGAATCTGGAAATCATTGATCCATTCCATAATGCTCTTTTGGGCAATAACAACAAGAAGAGGAGTCTGTTCCAGATGTTCAAGACAACAAAAACAGTTGGCTGGTATCTGGAAACAATTTATTTTTAATAGTTAAACTTGCTAATAGTTTCCCGTTGCCAGAAATGCTGTTTAGGAGTTTGGTATTTCAGAGTTCAAATTGTAATCTTCGTACCAATGTTCTTCCGTGATTTTTATATCTCTTTGTTCATATAACTCACTAAGTCATTTTATTTCATGCATGATTTGTTGGTCTGGACTAGGCTTCTTCGTGCCAATTTGTTGCAGCCCCTGAAAGATATTGAAACTATTAACACTTGCCTGGACTGCTTGGTTAGTATGTTGTTGTGATCTGGTTGTCATATTATTTAAGGAGATTCTTCAAATATACCATTCGATTTCTGTTAAGAGCTGATATGTTGATTACAGCACCTGATCACTCTAGAGCTTCTTAAATTTACTATTTTGTTAATTGCAAGATGAGTTAATGAGCAATGAACAACTATTCTATGGGCTTTCACAGGTTTTACGTAAATTTCCAAAAGAGACTAGTAAGCAAAGTGAGAAAGATCATGAACTCTTATAGTTGCATCCAATATAAGCTTGGTTTTGTAATCACATAGTTTCAAGATATCTCTATCGCCCATAACTTTCAGATCATGTTCTTTGTCATTTTTGCTTTAAGCCAAAGAAAGTCACAGAAGTGGTCTTAGGTTTTGATATACCAGAAGGAGCCAAAACATGATTTCAAGCATTGTTTTACTTAAGACAGCCTTGGATGCTCTGCCTCTACTTGCTATGGTGTTTTTTTTTTCTCATTTTATTATCAGTTTTGTTTGTTGTGTTTGGAAACTATGTCTATGATCAACTCCTGACCTTAGTCGCACTCTGTCCAATGTAGGCTCTAAAGGATTCAAACTTGAGTTTCTCTTCAACCCAAATCCCTTTTTAAAAAACATTGTCTTCACAAAGTCTTATCATGTGATTGTTGAAGATGAGCCACTACTTGAGAAGGCTATTGGGTAACTTCTTATGCTCTACAATGATTGCAATGAGCTGTATATATGTGTATTTGCTTATATTATTTCCTTTATTTCAGGACTGAAATTGATTGGTATCCTGGAAAGTGCCTAACTCAGAAGATTCTTAAGAAGAATCCTAAGAAAGGTTCAACGAACCCTACACCAATCACTAAAGTGGAGGACCGTGAAAGCTTCTTCAACTTCTTCAATACTCCAGAAGTCCAGGATGAAGATGAAGATATTGACGAGGACAGAGTAAGATAGTGATTGTTGTAAAAACTTGTCAAACTTTTTAGTTAACGTATTTAGTAATGCCTCATGTTCTTTGATGCAGGCTGAGAAACTTCAGAATCTGATGGAACAAGATTATGAGAATGGGTACGTCCTCTTCTGAAAATACTTGGTTTCTGTTGTGTTATGAATTTGTAAATAATAGGCCCTAGAGATTACTGAGATTAACCAAGCAATGGTGCATGACTCTGAAACTTTTAACTCTAAAACTAAGACTGAGAGAATATCATGTAAATGATACTTATAGACTGCAAAACAAGATGTGTTGAACCATGGATGATGGGCTTACAAAATCATAAGCAAAATTATTCTCATGAATTATGTGGGAACCGAAATTCACACTTATCGATTTTCGTTAAATAAGGAAACTTAGAAAAACTCTAATTTTCCGGAGGAACTGGATCTCTGCGAAAGCCAACGCCAAGTAACCAAATAAATGCAGAAAAATATGAAAAACGTAATAAAACGAATTTAAAGAAAAGATAGATCTTATTTTGATTTCGCGTAAGAGCGTTGCGATCATTACAAGGGTTTACAAAGGCTTTGGCCACAGGGCCGTCAGCGAGTTATCAACATAAAAACCTTAAACCTAATCGAGTCGCAGCTCGGTAACAAAAGACGGAAAAAGATAAGAAAAAGGATTTGAATGATTTCAGACTGAACCTTATGAAAGGCTGCCTACGTACCCCTTTCGAGGATCAAGTCGAACGTAGTTCAGTTGATAGAGCTAGACCAGAGATCGAACCGCCTAGGCGAGTTCGTCTAGTAATTGAGCGCCAATCATAGAAACCGAACTTGTCAAGGAAAAGCCTAAGTTTCTAAGTGCGGAAAATTCTAAGTCTAGAAAAGTTGTAAAAGTCTCAGATGAGAGCTCTTAAATTCGTGTCTGCTTCTGCCCGATGCCTCTTGCTTATATACTCCTCGCCTTGGCGATTCGATCTTTCCATTTTGCCCAGATTTGAGTGTATCGGGAATCTTCCATTTTTCTCGATCCTTCATTTTCTTCCGTGGAAATCTTCTATTTATCTTCAAACTTGCCTTTTATCTTTAAGCTTGACATTTATTTTCCTTCTGCGAGTAAACCGTCAAAACGTTATCGTATCTTCGGGTTACATTCTGTTGAGATCGCGAGATGGGCTTTTATCGCGTTTTAGGACCTTCCGGGCCGTTTTGCGATAAATCCGTCTTTCGACCTCAACCTTGTATGGAATCGTTTCCTGATTCGATGCCGTTTTTAGTAAATTCCTCGAGTTAATCGCAATGCTTAGCTACGTTTGTTTCTTGGTTAATCATTTCCGTCTTTTACGATTTACTCGACATTTTTATTAAAAACGCGTTTTTATGATTTACTCGACGTTTTTATTAAAAATGCGTTTTTTACGATTTTAACGAAAAATCTTGAATAAATTGTATAGTTTAGGCGATGTTCTGTGTCTTGTTTAACCGTTTCTGTTTTACACGATTTCTTTGAGTTCTTTTCGAGAAAACGAAGTTTTTTATCGTAAAACCCGAACGATAGGTCGGATCGAGACGAAACGGGAGACATTTTGGCCGTGGTTCAGAATGTGACCGTGTCGAAGGACGTAAGTTTCGAATCGGGGATGCGGGAGATCGAGGCTCGGGATGGTCGGTTCAACGTACGGAGAATTGAGCCGGTCTGGTGCAGCTCGCCGGTTTGACGAACTGTCCGGGAAGCTTGGCTTAGTTCGCCAGCAGGCGAACTATTTGCGACTAGTTCACGTTTTACAGTGGTTTCGGTTTTTCGCGGTTTTGTAAAATGATTCTCGATTTTTATAAAACGATTCTTCGAGTTTTTATAAAACGATTCTCGAGTTTTATAAAACGATTCTCGAGTTTTATAAAAAGTTAGCCCCCCAGCTCGCTAGAATCTTGAGCCTTTAGTGTATGGTTCTTGCGAGTGGTTATCCAGTTTTAGTTAAGTTAGGCGGAATTAATGGTTGGAAAGGTCCGTTGAAAGTGATCTTTCCACTCTCCAGGGAGCGGAAAGCGTTTAAGATTAGGGCTGCGCCTTGTGAAGGCTGCCTACGTATCCTTTTGAGGGGATCAAGCCTTTCGTAGTTCGTTTCGGAGTTAAGGTTCGTATGACCTGTTTCCTAGCAAGACCTTTACGGTCTAGTTATATGTCGTGTAGGAATTATCGAGCATATTGATGTCGATGGCATCTGGACCTTTGCCGGCCTTGAGACTAGCCTCGTAGGCCGTTTGGTCTGGCCGAGCGTGGCTGTTATAGTTTTCGGACTGGCCGTGTGCGGCTCTGAGTCCCTGCCGCTTTTGCGGCTTTATTAAAAATCAGTTTGCGTTTTTAAGAGAGTGTTTTTATTCGTATGAATGTAGCAAGAAGAATATGAGTTGATATTGAGGGAGGTCCGCGAGTTGTCGTCTCGCATTCCTTTTTCCATTAGTGTATCGCCTTGTTCGTTTGCTCGTTTTAGGATGTTTAGTAAATTGAGTGAGCGTTTAGATATAGACGAAGAGACATGCCTTTAGGATCTCGATTCATGCCTTGAGACGTTAGCGACCAGTGTGCTGGGTTTAGGGCAAGACCTAGGTTTACTTTCGGATTGAGGCTATGCGATGACTAGTCGGCTTTCGTTTTGCCTGTTGCGATTTTAACCTGATTCCATACCGATTTAGAATCCGTGATAGGTTCTCGGCTTATATGATTCGTCTGGTTGGAACCGAGCATCTCACCGGGAACAATTTCTAAGTTGCCCGAAAGTGCTGACCAAAAGTTTGGATTTCTTTTATAGCGCTATTACCCTTGTGTCGGGTGTTCGAGAGCTATCTCTGCGAGATCACTTAAGTTTGTTTAGGACTGTTGCGAGTTTGTTGTGATCAGCAACAATTTTTTTTAGGTGATAGATGTTTACGTTGTTTGGGCCTTCGCGAAGGATACGTATGTTAAGAAGTTTTGTGTATTTTATAGTCGCAGACGGACTGTTAGGTCTTCCAAGAAAATGACTTTATCGAGGAAGGTATTTTTGTCGAAAAACTATTCTCCGGGCGTCTGCGACGTCTCGCAGTGCCGAAAGTTGTTTTTTATTTTATATGCCGCATTTCTTGTTCGGAACGTTTGCGGGCTCGAAGATGTTGCGCGGTGTTGCGAGGGTTTTGTCTTAACCCTGCTTTGCAGGAACACTTTGGTTCGTTTGCGGATATTCACAATTAAAACTTACATTCCTGTTTGGATGTTAGGTAGTTTTATGATTTGTGCTAGAGCAATTAGGACCGAGAGGTCGCGTAAGTTGTTTCCTCGAAACGAAGCGTTTTTCGTTACGGTGCTTTGTGAAGTGTTGACGTTCCGAGATTCGTACAGTTTTAGGAGCTCTGGTACAAGTGTTTTCTTTTATGTCGGATTTTGTAGGCAACTTGCTTCGGGAATAGAGTGAACCGTGAGAATACAGAACTTAGCCGATTTTCGACAAGTTTGCATTATCCGTTGATTGTATTGGCTTGGCATGAAGGTTGTATTTAGTCGTATAACCAAGGGCGTTTTACATTGTCCGTTAATCGTTTTGGCTTGGCGTGAAGGTTGTATTCAGCCGTATAGCCAAGGACGTAGGTGGTAAGGGATTAGACCATGACATCTTTGTGCTATCAAGTCGAGTCGGTTTGTAGACTTGGACCCGGTCATCGAAGCGAAGTGTGATCGGACAAGGGACAAGTAGCGTTTGTCAAGATTGATATGCCAAGTATGCTCATGGTTGTAGAAAACGTTTTTCCGTTTTAGGTTCGATTTACACGATGAAGATTTCGTATAATCTTTCCTTTGTATGGAAGTTGTTTCTTTTTTACCAGAGGGGGACAAAGCCTAAGAAGCTCGATGCAGAGTCCGTGCGGAGTCGTTCATGGGGTGATTTCATTCTCAGACGTAACCGGGAGGAATGAGGGCGGATGCTCATGAACCGAAGGGGTAAAGAGTGAGATCTTTCAGATCGTGGCGCGAGGGAGCAAAGTTTTGATTGGTCGCTCAGTGCCGGATCGTATAGCTTGGTTTTCGCTATAAGGAAAGTACTTTTCAAAACCTGTTACATTTACTTTCGAAAGTTACTTCGTTATGACATGATCCTGACTATACGAAGGATTTCTCGCGTAAGTAACGGGCGATGAATTTAGTAAATCGGCGCGACGCATTGGGTTAACAATGTTTCTGCAGATTTTTCGAGAAACCTTTCTGCCTAATTTTTGATTCTTCGGTGATAGTTTTTTCGGAGTCACTCGTGGAGTTTTACCAAAAGTTATTTCACCGGGATCTGGTCGCAAAATGTTTTAGCGGGTCTCTCAGGCGAAATGAATCACATGACCAGCAATTGGATCAGTCGGCGAGAAGGGAGGACGTGTTCTCTATTGCTGCTGTGTGTTCTCGATTTTTCTTTTCGCCGCAAATGTCCTTGATATTATTCCGTGACACACTTGATCCGACGGAAAATGAGAGAAATGTTTTGATGCCAAAAGATTTCTCGTATAATTTTTTCATATACGAAACTTGTTTTATCAAGTTCGAGAAGATCTTTATGACTTCGGCAAATCATCGAGTTTCACTCTGAAGTTTCGCAGAGATTTTCTAACCGCATGATTGCGACGAGGGGTGCTGTATAGTCCTCGAGATTATTTCTCAGATGGTTTGGATCAGTCTTTAGCGCTTAGACGGTTTTTAGATTGTCGTTTGCTGATGATTTCGACGAGGCTTCGCATCGTATGAATATTTTTCCGCTTATTTTTTGCGAGAGTTTGCTGTATAGAAAGCATTTTCTTGACGCGAGGGAAAATATTCGACGATCCTTTGAAGGATTCGGATTATCGATAATCCGGGTTGGTTAAAGACTGTGGTAGACTGGCGATGACTTGGAGTATGTCTAGTTTACGAAAATTTCTAGGAGCGAGTCGGTTTTAAGACGACGTCAGCGTCTCTAGGTCCTTCTTTCTTTTAGGAAATGAGTATGTTCGAATGCGTGTCGATCGTTTCTGGGTTGTACGAGATATTGGATTGGTTTGCGAGTTATGCCTGAATGGTTAGAGAACAACAAATCGAGATAGAAAAAAATTACTTACGACTTAGCATGCTAGACTATCCTCTAAATTCTAAGTTCTCTAGGTTTCATGGCAGTTTACAAGACGTTTTCGTTTCTTACCTACGAGAAATTAGAAGTCTAATAAAATTTTAAAATCGGACATACCTTAGTTTCATCGATGATTTGGGATCTTCTATTCTTCGTTCTTCGTCTTTTGACTTACCGGTGTTCGACAAATTACCAGCAAGAGTATCGGAGCGGGGAGAAGACTTAACCATCGGAGCTCATGTTCGTACTGCTGGTTTTATTTGACCGACTAGGTGCGCTTTCTATATCGAAAAAATCAATCACGTGTATATAATTTGATGTTTTCGACTTAGCGTGGCAGTGTTTCGTAAAACCGGATTGGGTTTAGAGAGTTCAGATTTCTCGTATAGTTTAGGCAACTTTAGTGTTAAGTCAACCGTTGCCGTTTTAGACGATTGATTCGAACTTATACGAAGAAACAAGTCTTTGCGGTTTTATCGTAAAATCCCGATGGAAATTCCGATTGAGACGAAACGAGAATCAGTGCGATCAAGACTCGAGAGAGAAACTTGAGGATTGGTTCAGCTCGACGTAGGGCAAGTCGGGTGAATCCTTTCAGCTCGCCGTGTGGCGATCTGGATGGTAAGATCCCTTGGGGCGAAGTCAGCGCCTCTTGGGCGAGCTAGGCCCTTGGTTCAGCTCTACGTTCGGCGAGCTAAGACGCTTGGTTTAGCTCTTCGTTCGGCGAGCTCAGACGCTTGGTTTAGCTCTACGTTCGGCGAGCTAAGATGCTTGGCGCGGGTGATCTCGATTCGTCGAGTTGACTTGTTTTCATCGTAGAATCTCAACGGAAAGTCCGATTGAGACGAAACGTGTTGGGGTCAAAATCGGTACGACGGAATTAATAACCAAAACTCCCCGCGAAAATACAAAAGGAACAGTTTTATAAAACCCGAGGAATAGTTTTATAAAACTCAAGGATCGTTTTATAAAACTCGAGCATCGTTTTATAAAACTCGAAGATCGTTTTATAAAACTCGAAGATCGTTTTATAAAACTCGAGAAATCGTTTTATAAAACCTAAGGATCGTTTTATAAAACTCGAGAATCGTTTTATAAAACTCGAAGATCGTTTTATAAAACTCAAAGATCGTTTTATAAAACTTGAGAAGTCATTTTATAAAACTTAAGGATCGTTTTATAAAACTCGAGAATCGTTTTATAAAACTCGAAGATCGTTTTATAAAACTCGAAGATCGTTTTATAAAACTCGAGAAATCGTTTTATAAAACTCAAGGATCGTTTTATAAAAATCGAGGATCGTTTTATAAAACTCGGAGATCGTTTTATAAAACTCGAAGATTGTTTTATAAAACTCGAGAAAATCGTTTTATTAAACTTAAGGATCGTTTTTTAAAACTCGAGAATCGTTTTATAAAACTCAAATATCGTTTTATAAAACTCGAAGATCAATTTATAAAACCCGAGAAATCGTTTTATAAAACCTAAGGATCATTTTATAAAACTCGATGATCGTTTTATAGAACTCAAAGGTCGTTTTATGAAATCCGAAAATCGTTTTATAAAACTCGAGAATCGTTTTACGAAACCGCGAAAAACCGAAATAGCCGTAAAACACGAACTAGTCGTAACTAGTTCGCCCATCGGCGAACTAAGCCGGCCCGGCTTAGTTCGCCGATGGGGGAACTAAGAGGTACTCATCTAGTTCGCCCATCGGTGAACTAAGCTGGCCCGGCTTAGTTCGCCGATGGGCGAACTAAGAGATGCTCTCTAGTTCGCCCATCGGCGAACTAAGCCGGCCCGGTTTAGTTCGCCGATGGGCGAACTAGGAAGTGATCAACTAGTTCGCCCATCGGCGAACTAAGCCGGCCCGGCTTAGTTCGCCGATGGGCGAACTAGGAAGTGATCAACTAGTTCGCCCATCGGCGAACTAAGCCGGCCCGGCTTAGTTCGCCAATGGGCGAACTAGGAATTGCTTGACTAGTTCGCCGATTGGCGAACTAGAGACTTCCCAGATATTCCGCGTCTCGATTTCCCGCATTCCTGATTCAAAACTTACGTCTTTCGACAAGGTCGCGTTCTGAACCACGGCCGAAATATCTCCCGTTCCATCTCGATCCGACTTACAGTTCGAGTTTTACGATAAAAACCGTAAAACTTCTCTTTCTCGGAATGAACTCGAGGAAATCGTATAAAACGGCAACGGTTAAACGAAACACCGAACATTGCGTAAACTATACGATTTATTCGAGATTTCTTGTTGAAATCTTAAAAACGCGCTTTTTAATAAAAAACGCCGAGTAAGTCGTAAAAAACGTGTTTTTAATAAAAAGTCGAGTAAATCGTAAAACCTTGCGATTAACTCGAGTAATTTATTAAAAACGATGTCAGATCAGGAAACGATCCCGTAAAAAGTCGGAAAACGGATTTATCGCAAAACGGCCCGAAAGAACGTAAAACGCGACAAAAACCCATCTCGCGATTTCAACGGAATCTAACCCACAGATTTGATAACGTTTTGACGGTTTACTCGCAGAAGGAAAATAAAGGTCAAGCCTAAAGATAAAAGGAAGGTTTGAAGAAAAATAGAAGATTTCCGCAGAAGAAAAGGAAGGATCGAGAAAAATGGAAAATTCCCGATATAGTCGAATCTGGGCGAAATGGAAAGACCGAATGGCCAAGGCGAGGAGTATATAAATAGGAGGTCTAGGGCAGAAGCAACAGACACGAAATTCAGAGCTCTCACCACCAAAACTAGCATTTAGGAATCTTTCCGTTTTTCTGTTAGCGAGCTGCGTCTCAATTAGGGTTTTTTGTTCTTAAGTTTTCGGCTACTCTCTTTGTACCAGTTCAACGCAGATTCGGAATAAGAACCTCTTTGCTCTCGATTTTCATTTATCTTTTAATAATTCTAAGTTTTCTCGTTATCTTAATCTTCGTTGTGCGGTTCTGCAGATAGCCGGTTCCTCTGGAAACTTAGGGTTTTCCCGAAGTTTCCTTATTTACGATTATTTGACAGTAGGTGGAAATCGACACCCACAGTTTGGCGCTAGAAGGAGGGGGGGTCGGATCTATCTTACACCGTAGCCGCAANGGTTCTGCAGATAGCCGGTTCCTCTGGAAACTTAGGGTTTTCCCGAAGTTTCCTTATTTACGATTATTTGACAGTAGGTGGAAATCGACACCCACAGTTTGGCGCTAGAAGGAGGGGGGGTCGGATCTATCTTACACCGTAGCCGCAACATGTCCAACGAAGAAACGATGACTGGTGACAACCAAACTCGCAACGAACGTGACAACGTTGAAACACCACTACCAAAAGACGCGTCTGCGACCAACGCTACGAACGCTAATGCCGAGACCGTCGAAAAGATGCTTTCCGAGTTTAGCAAAAAATCGGAAGAGCAGGAAAAGCTCATTGGTTCGCTCGCAAAACGGCTCGAAACCCTAACTGCGAGAACCAGAGCGATTCGCCCCCGCGGAACTACCAAGATCCGCGGAAGGAGACTCGATTTCGGCGCTCCTACGGATCGTCCCAGAATCGATCAGGGAAACGTACCGGAAAAAGATTCCGGGAAAGAAAACCCTGACACGACGTTGAACGAATCGGAAAAATCTCCTATTCGCGAACAGGAGACCGAAGGCGACGGCATCGAAAGGGTCAACTTAGAAACGAGCGACCAGGCCGACTCGACAGACGAAGACGCCGACGTCCATCCTAGGAGAAGAAAAACTCGCAGTCCTCAACCGGAGTCTTCTTTCGAACGTTCCTATACTGGAGACGAAGGGGAACTCGACTTCGCGCGATACGCAAAAACCGCCGAGGAGCGATCTCCGGTCACTCGCAGCAAACACCGACAAGGTTGGAAAACTGCTGGCGATTTGACCGAGATTCGCGATCTCCGCGAATACATCACCAAAACGGCCGCAGCGGTAAAAGCGGTAAAATCTCAGATTCATCACGCGACCAGCGCCGCACCCGAGATCGATCGGCTACTGTACGAGTTTCGGAAAACGCCCTTCACAGCCCGCATCACCGAGATCAAACTGCCCGATCCCGGAAAGCTTAAGGTGCCAACTTACGACGGGACGTCCAATCCCAAAGTGCACCTACAAGCATTCCAGATCACCATGGGACGAGCCAAGCTCAAGGACCACGAAAAAGACGCAGGCTACTGCCGCCTCTTCGTCAAAAACCTAGAAGGAGCTGCGCTCGAATGGTTCGCCAAACTTAGGCGAAATTCGATCGGAAGTTTCCGCCGACTGGCTTCGGAATTCCTGAAGCAGTACTCGATGTTCATTAACCCGGAAACCTCTGACGCCGATCTCTGGAGCTTGGTGCACAAGGAAGACGAGTCTCTCCGCGATTTCATGGGTAGATTCAAACTCGTCATGGCTAGGGTTAGCGGGATTAGCGACAAAGCCGCCATCGACGGGTTAAGGAAATCGCTCTGGTACAAATCGAAGTTCCGCAAATGGATAACTCTCGAGAAACCGCGGACGATCCAGGATGCGCTCCATAAGGCCACCGACTTCATAACCATCAAAGAGGAGACCAAAATCCTGTCCGAGAAGCATAAGCCGACGAAAACATCCGCGAAGGATAACGCGTCCGAGCAAAAGCAGAAAAAGAGAAACTCTCGTAACGACCAATTCGTCATTCACGAGGGACAGGACCTCCAAGGGGCGCATAACTACGCTATTAACCCCGAAGCTGAACGAGGGCGAACTACGGGTAACACGTGGACGAGAAATTCAAATTACGATGAGAATTCTTTCTGCGACCTCCACCAAACCCGTTGTCATTCCACTGTGAACTACAAAGTGATCGGCGCCAGACTTGCGGCAAAATTGGTCGCGGGAGAGCTCTCCGAGATATCCAGTGTCAAGCATCTCATCCGCGATTCGGACCGCGTCCCGAAGAATGACAAAAACGCGCAGACCCCGCCTCAGGGAAATCAGTCGGGCGAAAAACGCGGACGAAGAGTAGACGAGAAGGGTAACGATGCTAACCGCCGAAAAATCAACATGATCATCGGCGAATCGCCATACTTTAACGACACCGTCTCGTCAATAAAATCCTACCAACGTAAAGCCGAAACCGGCTCGAGTTGGAAGGTGCCGATAGACGATTCTCCGACAGGGGTAATCTCTTTCGACGATGCTGAAACCGGTGGAATTGACCAACCGCATGCCGATCCCCTTATCATCGATTTGGTGATAAGCGATCTAGAGGTTGCTCGAATCCTGGTTGATACCGGAAGCACGGTCAACGTCATCTTCCGAAACACGCTAGCACGCATGGGAATCGACCTCTCGGAAGTCGAGCCGATTCCAAAACCGCTGACTAGTTTCTCCGGCGAAACGTCAATGACCCTGGGATCAATCCGACTACCGGTCGTCGCGAAAGAAGTGACGAAAATCGTTAACTTCGCGGTAGTCGATTTCCCGGATATCTACAACGTGATTATGGGCACGCCTTGGATAAATTCCATGAAGGCGGTTCTGTCCACGTATCACTTAGGCATCAAATTCCCGACGCCTACGGGAGTCGCAGTAATTTGGGGATGCCAAAGACAATCGCGATCTTGCTTCCTGGCCGAACATAAGCTGAGGCAATTGGCGGTCGCGATCGTGAAACCAAAACGGGCA
>CAKOAT010307376.1:185516-212319 GCA_932364175.1 Eruca vesicaria subsp. sativa
GGTTAAAATCGCAACGGGCAAAACGAAAGCCGATTAGTCATCGCACAGCCCCAATCCGAAAGTAAACCTAGGTCTTGCCCTAAACCCAGCACACTGGTCGCTAACGTCTCAAGGCATGAATCGAGATCCTAAAGGCATGTCTCTTCGCCCACATCTAAACACTCGCGAAAATCGAAATCTCCCTAGTTAACGAATCGGACGATTTACACCGAAGAGTTAGGTACGAGATGACAACTCGTATTCTTTCCTCTACATCTAACATAAAAAAACGAATTTCATACTTAGAAAATATTTCCTTATTAAAAGCATCCAAATACACACCGCCCAGCGGTAGGGATTCAAAGCTACCAACGGCCAGTCCCGGAAAAACAACGACAAAATCGAAAAACTAAGAACATCACACATCAAAGTCATCAAAAGTGGACTGATCGACCTCACCACCCAGGTCCGGGATCTCAGGTCCAACTTCGACCGAATCCGGCGATACCACGATAGGGTCCCACTGATCCCACATATCCTTCCCTGGGTTGGCGGATCCGTTCTTCTTCTTCTCTCTCTTAGCTATACGCTTCTTCTGCTTCGCAATCGCAGCCTCATATGAATAGTCCGGCTCCTGGGTAAGATGCAAACCCCCAACTACGCCCCGACACTCGCGGAAATTACCATTCGCTCTTTGCGCATCTTCAAATTCCGCATAAAGAGGCACGAACCGCTCGCGCCGAGCCATCAACTCCGCAGCGACCTCTCTTTTGCCTTCCCTACGAGCACGGCGAGCCATCGCGTCGGAAAGTTCTAAGCTTCGACGGGATTCAGCTTCATACTCTTCTCTCACACGAGCGGCCTCCTTTGCAGCCAAATCCTGGGCACGAGAGAAACTGGCATCGATCTCTCCTCTGATACGAACAGCCTCCGCCTCTGCTGCTGCAGCCCTGGATTCGGCCCTACGAAGCTCCGCACTATTCGCATTCACCGCCTCGCTCATAAAGCGAAGACCCTGCGAAACGGAACAAACATCCTTCGTAAAAGCGTGCGTACATAATTATAATAAAGAATAGGCAAACCTTGTTGAAAAGCCTCGATGCTTTCGCAAAAGGTGTGTCAGCTGGCCCTCGGGATGACGTCTCAGCTGGATCAAATTCGGAGGGCGAAAAATCAATAAGATCCTCGATATCAATATCTTTCGTTAGATGCCCGACCATGGTCGACCGGAACTTCTCTATCCTGCGGAGATCTAGATCTTTCCCTCTCCTCCGCACCATCGTCCGCCTTAAGATCGGCATGACCGTCGCGAGAAAAACCGTACGAATAATAGGCGGCGGCACGACGGATCCTTTTTGGAGAAAAATATCCCCAATGAAGCGGGCCGCCGCGCAGAAGATTCATAACCTTCGGAAAATCTTCAAGCATCGGCACCGGAAGGGCAGGCACTGCGAAACAAACGAAAAAGTTAAAATCTATATCTACATAGATATGGGTGTCACGTTAATGGAATACCATTTGTCACCCGCGCAGCCCTAATCAAAGGAATACAACTCTCCTCCACCGATTCGCTGTCGATTTTGACATAAAAGAAACGGTAGATCCAGTCGTGATCATTCGAGGCAAGCCCGCCAACAACCGTCATGTCCCGTCGGGGGGCTAAGTAAAAACCACCCTTTCTCCCCTTGAATGTCAATATAGACAAAAGATAATCCGCATCAAGGGACATACCGCGTTCATATCCCAACACCAGAATCCCGATAAGGTGTTGTAAGCCTTTAGGGCGTAGTTGGCCGAATGGTACTCCAAACCTGTCCAAGAATTCGAAAATGGCTCGAGGAATAGGAAACCATAGATGGCAGGTCAACAGAAAGGCTTCATAGCACGTAAAATAACCCGGAGGCGGATCCTCGGCACCCATACCCTCGACAGGGATGCAAAACTGAACCGACTCGGGGATCGCACATGTATTTTTCAAATATCTGAGAGAACCAACGGTACTCGTGCTCATGCCAACTGCCCTCTTCCGGGGATTATTTCTCCTCGGAACCCAGAAATTCGAAGGCGGCACCTCCGCGGCACTCACGGCTGAACAGTAGTCTGCGAACTCTTCCTTAGTCGTAGAGAAACGTCGAAAGACCGGCTTGGGAAGAGGACAGCCGCTGGAAGTATCAAGGTCGCTCGGATCAAAGATTGATGCATGAGCATCATCTGAAACTTTCCGTCCAAAAGACATGTTGGATAGTCGAAGAAAAAAGGATCTAAAGGAAAAAGTAGAGAGAAGCCTTCCTAAAACTTAAGCAAGTTATGGAAGAATGAATGAAAAATTTACAAAACTCACTCCATATACTTATAGGAAAGGATTTTACTATTCACCTTTGGACTTTTGGCCATTAAAGTTCCGCCTAATTCCACCAAACGAGCTCAATCCACTCGCAAGAATCTCACGATTCTTACGAGCTGGGGGGCTAACTGTTGGGGTCAAAATCGGTACGACGGAATTAATAACCAAAACTCCCCGCTGAAATACAAAAGGAACAGTTTTATAAAACCCGAGGAATAGTTTTATAAAACTCAAAGTCATTTATAAAACTCGCAGACCGTTTTATAAAACTCGAAAGGCCGTTTTATAAAACCCGAAGATCGTTTTATAAAACTCGAGAATCATTTTATAAAACTAGAAGAATCGTTTTATAAAACGCGTGAATCGTTTTATAAAACTTGAAGAATCGTTTTATAAAACTCGAAGAATCGCTTTATAAAACTCGAGAATAGTTTTATAAAACTCGAAGAATCGTTTTATAAAACTCGAGAATCGTGTTATAAAACTCGAGAATCGTTTTATAAAACTCGAAGAATCGTTTTATTAAACTCGAGAATCGTTTTATAAAACTCGAAGAATCATTTTATAAAACTCGAGAATCGTTTTATAAAACTCGAGAAATCGTTTTATAAAACCTAAGGATCGTCTTATAAAACTCGAGAATCGTTTTATAAAACTCGAGAATCTTTTTATAAAACTCGAAGATCGTTTTATAAAACTCGAGGAATCGTTTTATAAAACTCGAGGAATCGTTTTATAAAACTCAAAGATCGTTTTATAAAACTCAAAGATCGTTTTATGAAATCCGAAGATCGTTTTATAAAACTCGAGAAATCGTTTTACGAAACCGCAAAAAACCGAAAAACCCGTAAAACGCGAACTAGGAGATGCTCGACTAGTTCGCCGATGGGCGAACTAGAGATTTCCCGGATATTCCGCGTCTCGATCTCCCGCATTCCCGATTCAAAACTTACGTCTTTCGACAAGGTCGCGTTCTAAACCATGGCCGAGACATCTCCCGTTCCATCTCGATCCGACTTACCGTTTGAGTTTTACGATAAAAACCGTAAAACTTCGCTTTCTTGGAAAGAACTCGAGGAAATCGTATAAAACGGCAACAGTTAAACGAAACACCGAACATTGCCTAAACTATACGATTTATTCGAGATTTCTCGTTGAAATCATAAAAACACGCTTTTTAATAAAAAACGCCGGGTAAGTCGTAAAAAACGTGTTTTTAATAAAAAGTCGAGTAAATCGTAAAACCTTGCGATTAAATTGAGTAATTTATTAAAAATGACGTCAGATCAGGAAACGATCCCGTAAAAAGTCGGAAAACGGATTTATCGCAAAACGGCCCGAAAGGACCTAAAACGCGACAAAAACCCATCTCGCGATTTCAACGGAATCTAACCCGCAGATTTGATAACGTTTTGACGGTTTACTCGCAGAAGGAAAATAAAGGTCAAGCCTAAAGATAAAAGGAAGGTTTGAAGAAAAATAGAAGATTTCCGCAGAAGAAAAGGAAGGATCGAGAAAAATGGAAGATTCCCGATTTAGTCAAATCTGGGCGAAATGGAAAGATCGGATAGCCAAGGTGAGGAGTATATAAATAGGAGGTCTAGGGCAGAAGCAAGAGACACGAAATTCAGAGCTCTCACCACCAAATCTAGCAATTAGGAATATTTCCGTTGTTCTGTTAGCGAGCTGCGTCTCAATTAGGGTTTTCGTTCTTAGATTTCTAAGGATTTTGCCGACGGCTCACGCAGCTTATGGCCTCTCTTTTGTACCAGTTCTACGCAGATTCGGAATAAGAACCTTCTTTCTTTCAATCTTGTTTATTTTCGTTTTAATTCTAAAGTTCATCGTTTTCTTAATATTCGTTGTGCGGTTCTGCAGATAGCCGGTTCCTCTGGAAACTTAGGGTTTTCCCGAAGTTTCCTTTTTTACGATTATTTGACAGTAGGTGGATTTCGGTTCCCACATACGTCGGATTTTGTAGGCAACTTGCTTCGGAAATAACGTGAATCGCGAGAATACAGAAATTAGCCGATTTTCGACAAATTTGCATTATCCGTTGAATGTATTGTCTTGGCGTGAAGGTTGTGTTCAGCTGCACAGCCGAAGTCGTATTTGGTAGAGGATTAGACCACGACACTTTCGTGCTATCGAAAAGGTTGAGTCGGTTTGTAAACTTGGCATTGAAGTGAAGCGTGATCAGACAATAGCCAAGTAGCGTTTTGATATGCCAAGTATGCCCGAGGTTATAGAAAACGTTTTTCCGTTGTAGGTTTGATTTATACGATGAAAGTTTCGTATAAAATTTCCTTTGTATGGAAGTTGTTTTTTTTCTTTTTACTCGAGGGAGACAGAGCCTAAGAAGCTCGATGTAGAGCTCGTGCGGAGTCGTTTGCGGGGCGGTCTCATTCTCGGATGTAAATGGGAGGAATGAGATCGGATGCTCGTGAACCGATGGGCTAAAGAGTGAGATCTTTCAGATCGTGTCACGAGGAGGCAAATTTTAGATTGGCCGCTCAGTGCCGGATCGTATAGCTTGGTTTTCGCTATAAGGAAAGTACTTTTCACAAAACCTGTTACATTTACTTTCGAAAGTTATTTCGTTATGACATGATTCTGACCATACGAAGGATTTCTCGCGTAAGTAACGGGCGATGAATTTAGTAATCGACACGACGCATTGGGTTAACAATGTTTCCGCAGATTTTTTGAGAAACCTTTCCCCTTAGGTTTTGATTCTTCGGTGATGGTTTTTTTTTTGGAGTCACTCGCGGAGTTTTACCAAAATTTATTTCACCGAGATTTAGTCGCAAAATGTTTTAGCGGGTTTCTCGGACGGAATGAATCACATAATCAGCAATAGGATCAGTCGGCGAGAAGGGAGGACGTGTTCTCTATTGCTGCTTTGTGTTCTCGATTTTTCTTTCGCCGCAAATGTTCTTGGCATTATTCCGTGACTCACTTGGTTTGACGGAAAATGAGATCAATGCTTTGATGCCTAAAGATTTCGATTCTTATACTTGTTTTATCAAGTTTGAGAAGATCTTTATGACTTCGGCAAATAATCGAGTTTCGCTCTGAAGTTTCGCAGAGATTTTCTAACTGCATGATTGCGACAAGAGATGCTGTATATTCCTCGAGATTATTTCCCAGACGGTTTGGATCAGTCTTTAGCGCTTAGACGGTTTTTAGATTGTCGTTTGCTTTTGGGATGATTTCGACGAGGCGTTGCATCGTCATAATATTTTTCCGCTTATTTTAGAAAGCATTTTCTTGATGCGAGGATTGGGATGATCGACAATCCGGGTCGATTAAAGACCATGGTGGATCGGAGATTACTTGGAGTATGTCTGATTTACGAAAACTTCCAGGAGCGAGTCGATTTTAAGACAACGTCAGCGTCTCTAGCTCCCTCTTTCTTTTAGGAAATGAGTACGTTTGAATGCGTGGCGATCGTTTCTCCGTTGTACGAGAGATTGGATCGGTTTGCGAGTTATGCCTGCATGGTTAGAAAACAACAAATCGAGATAGACAAAAATTGCTTACGATTTAGCATGCTAGACTATCCTCTAAATTCCAAGTTCTCTAGGTTTCACGGCAGTTTACAAGACGTTTTCGTTTCTTATCTACGAGAAATTAGAAGTCTAATAAAATTTTCAAAACGGACATACCTTAGTTTCATCGATGATTTGGGATCGTCTATTCTTCGTTCTTCGTCTTTTGACTTACCGGTCTTCGATGAATTACCAGCAAGATTATCGGAGCGGGGAGAAGACTTAACCATCGAAGCTCAAGTTCTTGTTTCTTCGTATTGCTGGTTTTATTTGACCGACTAGGTGCGCTCTGTATATCGAAAACATCAATCACGGGTTTGTGGCAGAGTTTCGTAAAACCGGAGTGGGTCTAGAGAGTTCAGATTTCTCGTATAGGTTAGGCAACTTTGGTGTTAAGTCAACCGTTGCCGTTTTAGACGATTGCTTCGAACGTATACGAAGAAACAAGTCTTCGCGGTTTTATCGTAAAATCCCGATGGAAATTCCAATTGAGTCGAAACGAGAATCAGCGCGATTAAGACTCGAGAAAGAAACTCGAGGATTGGTTCGGCTCGACGTAGGGCAAGTCGGGTGAACCCTTTCAGCTCGCCGTGTGGCGATCTGGATGGTAAGAACCCTTGGGGCGAAGTCAGCGTCTCTTGGGCGAGCTAGGCGCTTGGTTCAGCTCGCCGTATGGCAAGCTAGCTAGCTCTGCGTTCGGCCAGCTAAGACGCTTGGCGCGGTAATCTCGATTCGTCGAGTTGACTTGTTTTCGTCGTAGAATCTCAACGGAAAGTCCGATTGAGACGAAACGAAAAGCGTCTCGACCAAGATTCGAGATGGAGATGTTTCGATCCATCGAGATTGTCCAATTTTCCTAATGGTGAGTCAGCGAGCACAGTTCCGATTTATCAAGCTATCTTGTTTTCGTTGTAAAATCTCAACAAAAACTTTGAATGAGACGAAACGATAAGCAGTGTGATTATTGTTTAGAGTACGGTCTGGCTCACCATAGCTATGAGTTGGATTGTGCGGACCCTCGGGGAAAAGTCAGTGCCTCTAGGAAGAGGTGGAAGGACGGTCAGCTCGCCAAGATGGCAATCTAGGTTGCTTGGCCAACTCACCGTCTTTTCGGCTGGATAGTATTGCCCTATTCTGCGAGTAGCCTAAGGTTCTTCTGCGAGCAACCTAGGGTTTTGTCGCGAATAACCTAGGGTTTTTCCGCGAGTAACATAGGGTTTTGCCGCGAATAACCTACGTTTTTTCCGCGAGTTACCTAAGGATTTTTCCGCGAACAGCCTAGGGTTTTTCCGCGAGTAACCTAGGATTTATTTCGCGAGTAACTTACGGTTTGTTCTGCGGTTTCTGGGAGAGCAAGTTTTATTTTTCCGAAAAGTTCTCGGCAAAACGTCTTCTGCTCAACCCGTGAGATTTGTCCAACTCGGAAATAAGAAAAACACTATGGGTACTGATAGATTTTATCGTTGCCATTAGTGATCTGAGATAGAAATCGTGAGCTTGTTTTGTTGTTCTTCCCGTGGCGAAGAGTCGCGATTAGGTTTTCGATTTTGTTGAGTACTACAGCGTTTGCGTGAGCGTTGGCTGTAGGAGCAGTCGCTGCTGGAGTTGTTTTACCAGCGTAATTTTGCGAGTTTTGACTTTGTCTTTCATATATCCAGAAATCATTTTGATCAAGCGTTTTGCGGCTATGAGTAAGAGTAATCCGACCCCCCCTTCTTCTAGCGCCAAACTGTGGGAACCGAAATTCACACTTGTCGATTTCCGTTAAATAAGGAAACTTAGGAAAACCCTAATTTCCTAGAGGAACCGGATCTCTGCGAAAGCCAACGACAAGTAACCAAATAAATGCGGAAAAATATGAAAAACGTAATAAAACGAATTTAAAGAAAAATTAGATCTTATTTCGATTTCGCGTAAGGGCGTTGCGATCATTACAAGTGTTTACAAAGTCTTTGGCCGCAGGGCCGTCAGCGAGTTATCAACATAAAAACCTTAGACCTACGAGTCGCAGCTCGATTACAAAAGACGGAAAAAGATAAGAAAAATGATTTGATTGATTTCGGACTGAACCTTATGAAAGGCTGCCTACGTACCCCTTTCGAGGATCAAGTCGAACGTAGTTCAGTTGGTAGAGCTGGACCAGAGATCAAACTGCCTGGGCGAGTTCGTCTAGTAATTGAGCGCCAGTCATAGAAACCGAACTTGTCGAGAAAAAGCCTAAGTTTCTAAGTGCAGAAAATTCTAAGTCTAGAAAAGTTGTGAAAGTCTCAGATGAGAGCTCTGGATTTAGTCCCTTTGCTTCTGCCCTATGCCTCTTGCTTATATACTCCCTTCCTAGGCGGTTTAGTCTTTCCATTTCTCCCAGATTTGAGTTTAATGGGAATCTTCCATTTATCTCGATCTTTCCTTTTTTCCCCCGGAAATCTTCTATTTATCCTCAAATTTGACATTTATCTTCAAGTTTGACATTTATCTTCTTTCTGCGAGTAAATCGCCAAAACGTCGTCGTATCTTCGGGTTGGACTTCGTTTAAAGTCGCGAGTGGCTTTTATCGCGTTTTACGACTTTCCGAGCCGTTTTGCGATAAATCCGTTTTACGACTTTAAACGAGATCGTTTCCTGATACGATGCTGTTTTAAGATAAGTTTCTCGAGTTAATCGTAAAGCTAAGCAATGTTCGATGTTTCAATTAATCGTTGCGTTTTCTACAATTTACTCGGGGTTTTATTAAAAACGCGTTTTGTACGATTTTTACGAAAAATATCGAAGAAATCGTATAGTTTAGGCAATATTCGGTGTTTCGTTTAACCGTTGCCGTTTTATACGATTTCCTCGAGTTCTTTTCGAAAAACAAAGTTTTACGGTTTTTATCGTTAAAATCAAACGATAGGACGGATCGAGAAGAAACGGGAGACATTTCGACCGTGATTCGGAATACGATCGTGTCGAAGGACGTATGCCTTGAATCAAGGATGTGGGAGATCGAGGCTCGGGATGGTCGGCTCGACGTACGGCGAGCTAGTTCAGCTTGGCCAGGTCACCATATGGCGAACTAGGCGATAAGAACCTGTGGGGCAAAGTCAGCGCCCCTTAGTTCGCCCAACGGCAATCTAGCCGGGACGAGGCTAGTTCGCCCACCAGCGAACTAGCCGGGACGAAGCTAGTTCGCGTTTTACGGCGGTTTCGGTTTTTCGCGGTTTTGTAAAACGATTCTTTGAGTTTTATAAAACGATTCTTAGAGTTTTATAAAACGATTCTCGAGTTTTATAAAACGATTCCTGAGTTTTATAAAACGATTCTTCGAGTTTTATAAAATGAATCTCGAGTTTTATAAAACGATTCTTCGAGTTTTATAAAACGATCCTCGAGTTTTATAAAATGATTCTTCTAATTTTATAAAACGATCCTTCGAGTTTTATAAAACGATTCTCGAGTTTTATAAGACGATTCTCGAGTTTTATAAAACGATTCTCGAGTTTTATAAAACGATTCTCGAGTTTTATAAAACGATTCTCGAGTTTTATAAAATGATTCTTCGAGTTTTATAAAATGATTCTCGAGTTTTATAAAACGATTCCCCAGTCTTATAAAACGATTCTCGAGTTTTATAAAACGATTCTTCGAGTTTTATAAAACGATTCTTCAAGTTTTATGAAACGACTCTCGAGTTGTATAAAACGATTCTTTGAGTTGTATAAAACGATTCTTTGAGTTTTATAAAATGATTCTTCGAGTTTTATAAAACGATTCTTGAGTTTTATAAAACGATTCTCGATTTTTATAAAACGATTCTTCGAGTTTTATAAATCGATTCTTCGAGTTTTATAAAACGATTTCTTTTATATTTTTTCGGAGACTTTTTGCCATTGATTCCGTTGTGACCGATTTTGACACCAACAAGCGGAACCTACTATCTCTCGAGTCGTCCTGGGTTGGGAATTTTCAAGTTTTCCAGCAGTGACGACGACTGGTGGAAGATGTACTTTTTTGTAAAGATTGACCCTTCGACGGTTCCTGTTGTTCGTGCCCTTAGAACCGTTTGGTCTGATGCATCTGGTTAGGATTATTAGGATTGCATTTACTTATTTTTACTTGTAGTGACCTGATGAATTCCTGGTATTGTTTACAGATATTGAGGATCCTCCTACGCTTACCAGTAAGCTTACCAGGGCTCTCTTTCAAAAGCTACAGCAGACTCCTTGTACCTGGACGTCTTACACCACTTCTCGAGTAGGTTCGGCCAGATTTCCAGATCGGTATACCGCTTCCTTTTTGACTCTAATCCCAATTGTAGAGTTGGAAGGTAATGTGCTTATTTAATTTTATACGTATAAAATTGTTTTTGAGATGTTCGAGTACTAAAGGAATTTGTTGATGCAGTTTCTGAAGGTGACACGGTAGTAACGATTTCAACGGGAGCTAGTACTTCTGAAACCGAGAAAACCCAATTAACCAAGATGCCTCTCCAACCGTCGTTCCGATCCAGGGGTAAACCAGCGAAAGCAGCCAGCACTTCACGAGGAAGTGAGAAGAATCAGGGAGGATCTTTCCTGAGCTCTATGAAAGAGGTCCTTGATGATGGAGCTTCTTTTCCAGCTAAGGATGCTAATCATATCGAAACGCAGGGAGCTCAGGAGATAGTCCCCCGCTCTGATGTTCAGGTCGCGGGAGTTGATCCTCAGGTGATCAAGGATCCTTCCGAGACTGACCTCCCTAGGAGCAAGAGGTCACGAACTGATCAAGGTGACAGACCTTCCAGGTCTTCTTCCTCATCCTCGAGAGGAGGAACTGTTGGATGGAATTTTGCTCACTCGAAGCCTGGATCGATTCTTGATGATCCCTGGGGTTTAGCGACGCTGATGAGACACATGAAGCGGACAGGATGTTCTCTTCCCCCTGTTAACAATCTGACTAACAGGGAAGAGTTCATTGAGATTGCTCATTACATGGGTCAGGTACGGGTTTTTGCCCCCTTTTTGTTGCTTTTCTTAGAGAGATATTTATTTATGCTGTTTGTTTCTCTGTAGTTGGCTGGAGCTGTTAATATGGCTCAGCTAAAGTTTGAGGAAACAGTGAGTAACGCGCCTAATGCTGAAGAGCTAGCCCAGGTCACCGAGATGGTTTAGACCACCAAGATTGAGCGTGACCAAGCCAGAGCTCAGGTTTCGACACTTCAATCTGAAGTTGAGAGGCTCGGTTTGAAGTCTGACGCTCAACAAGGGAAGATTGAGAGTTTGGAAATTGATGTTAGGGTGAAGAGTAGGAGGATTTCCGAGCTAGACTGTGCTCGGAGGATTGTTGAGCAACAAGTTCATGACATGATTGCTTCGTCTCGAGTCAGTCAGAAGAACAAGGAGGCTGAAGTTAAATTTGCTGTTAGAAGGGGAAAGAAGGAGGTGATCGATGCTTACAATAAGATCTTTATCTTTGTTAAAGAGAAGTTCTCCAAGAAGAAGGATGAGGCTGATCTTCAGATCTACGCTCAAGAACTCCAAGCCAATATGGAGCTCTTGAAGGATTTGCTGTCGAACGAGATTCAAAGTGCTGAGGAGGAGTACAATCGTTTGATGTCTTTGATGCCAGAAGCGGTTGCTGCTTATGAGAAGGCTCAGGTCTCTGACTTCTCAGTTAGCAAGCTTCCTCTTCCTCAACTCTCAGAGAGCTAAGGTACTTTTGAGGTTAACGTGTTTAATCCGTCCTTTTCTGGAGAATATGGTTCTAATTTAGGTTTGGTGGGTCCTGATCTAGCCCCAGTTGTTGTGGTCCCGGGAGGTGACGGCAAGGAGATGGATGAAGATATCCCGGATAGTGAGGCAATCGAGGAGGGTCATGATGCTCTGAAGGTTTCTGGAGATGGCGGTCAAGAAGGTTGAAGACCGGATATCCTTTTAGATTATTTATTGTGTACTTAGGATATCTGCCCTACGGGCTTTTGCTTATGTTTTTAGACTTATAGCCTGAGGAGGCTTTTAAACCTTTGTTTGCATTAGGATCTGTTGAACCGTTAATGGCCTGAGGAGGCTTTTAAACCTTGTTTCTTTCCTTGGTTTTATCCTTCGTTTTGAATTACTTAGCTTATTTGGGTTCTGCTTTGGAGTGTGAACTTAGATTAGGTATCACGACTTTCTTGAGTATGAGATTCATGTAGTTGTTCCGGAATTAGATCACGGATTCTGTTAATGATCTTGCACCCTTAGAAGTCTTGATAATTTCGAGATATAGAGTTTGACTGCTTTTAGGAACCTAAGTCTATGTCGGAGGACTCTTGGAATCCCTTGGGAGCATATTGTGTAGTTCTAATTTCGTTCGAAGGGCTTTAAGACCTTAAGTTCAGGTCAGTTGTGACCTGAGTTATTTTGAAGGGTGTGGGTGTCGATTTCCACTCACTGTCAAATAAATCGTAAATAAGGAAACTTCGGGAAAACCCTAAGTTTCCAGAGGAACCGGCTATCTGCGAGAACCGCACAACGAATAATAAGAAAACGATAACTTAGAATTTGAATGAAAATAAACGAAATAGAGAGCAAAGAGGTTCTTATTCCGAATCTGCGTAGAACTGGTACAAAAGAGTAGNCACTCACTGTCAAATAAATCGTAAATAAGGAAACTTCGGGAAAACCCTAAGTTTCCAGAGGAACCGGCTATCTGCGAGAACCGCACAACGAATAATAAGAAAACGATAACTTAGAATTTGAATGAAAATAAACGAAATAGAGAGCAAAGAGGTTCTTATTCCGAATCTGCGTAGAACTGGTACAAAAGAGTAGCCGAAAGGCTTAAGAACGAAAACCCTAATTGAGACGCAGCTCGCTAACAGAAAAACGAAAATATTCCTAAATGCTAGTTTTGGTGGTGAGAGCTCTGAATTTCGTGTGTGCTGCTTCTGCCCTAGACCTCCTATTTATATACTCCTCGTCTTGGCTATCCGATCTTTCCATTTCGCCCAGATTTGACTAAATCGGAAATTTTCCATTCTTCTCGATCCTTCCTTTTCTTCCGCGGAAATCTTCTATTTCTCTTCAAACCTTCCTTTTATCTTTAAACTTGACTTTTATTTTCCTTCTGCGAGTAAACCGTCAAAACGTTATCAAATCTGCGGGTTAGATTCCGTTGAAATCGCGAGATGGGTTTTTATTGCGTTTTAGGTCCTTCCGACTTTTTACGGGATCATTTCCTGATCTGACGTCGTTTTTAATAAATTTCTTGAGTTAATCGCAAAGTTTTACGATTTACTCGACTTTTTATTAAAAACATGTTTTTACGACTTACACAGCGTTTTTTATTAAAAGCGCGTTTTTGATGATTTCAACGAGAAATCTCGAATAAATCGTATAGTTTAGGCAATGTTTGGTGTTTCGTTTCACCGTTGCCGTTTTATACGATTTCCTCAAGTTCTTTCCGAGAAAACAAAGTTTTACGGTTTTTATCGTAAACCTCGAACGGTAAGCCGGATCGAGATGGAACGGGAGATATTTCGGCCGTGGTTTAGAACGCGACCTTGTCGAAAGACGTAAGTTTCGAATCGGGAATGCGGGAAATCGAGACGCGGAGTGTCCGGGACGTCTCTAGTTCGCCCATCGGCGAACTAAGCCGCCCGGCTTAGTTCGCCGATGGGCGAACTAGTCGGGCATGTCCTAGTTCGCCCATCGGCGAACTAAGCCGGGCCGGCTTAGTTCGCCGATGGGCGAAATAGTTGATCACTTCCTAGTTCGCCCATCGGCGAACTAAGCCGGGCCGGCTTAGTTCGCCGATGGGCGAACTTGTTGCGACAAGTTCGCGTTTTACGGCTTTTTCGGTTTTTAGCGGTTTCGTAAAACGATTCTCGAGTTTTATAAAACGATCTTCAGATTTCATAAAACGATCTTCGAATTTTATAAAATGATCTCCGAGTCTTATAAAACGATCTTTCGAGTTTTATAAAATGATTTCTTCGAGTTTTATAAAACGATCTTCGAGTTTTATAAAACGATTTCTCGAGTTTTATAAAACGATTCTCGGGCTTTATAAAACGATTTCTCGAGTTTTATAAAACGATCTTCGAGTTTTATAAGACGATTTCTCGAGTTTTGTAAAACGATTTCTCGAGTTTTATAAAACGATCTTCTTGTTTTATAAAACGATCTTTCAAGTTTTATAAAACGATCTTTGAGTTTTATAAAACGATCTTTCGAGTTTTATAAAACGATCTTCGAGTTTTATAAAACGATTTCTCGAGTTTTATAAAACGATTCTCGAGCTTTATAAAACGATTTCTCGAGTTTTATAAAACGATCTTCGAGTTTTATAAAACGATTCTCGAGTCTTATAAAACGATTTCTCGAGTTTTATAAAACGATTTCTCGAGTTTTATAAAACGATTCTCGAGTTTTATAAAACGATTCTCGAGTTTTATAAAACGATTCTCGAGTTTTATAAAACGATTTCTCGAGTTTTATAAAACGATTTCTCGAGTTTTATTAACTGATTCTCGAGTTTTATAAAACGATTCTCGAGCTTTATAAAACGATTCTCGAGTTTTATAAAACGATTTCTCGAGTTTTATAAAACGATTTCTCGAGTTTTATAAAACGATTCTCGAGTTTTATAAAACGATTTCTCGAGTTTTATAAAACGATTTCTCGAGTTTTATAAAACGATTTCTCGAGTTTTATAAAACGATTTCTCGAGTTTTATAAAACGATTATCGAGTTTTATAAAACCGTCTGCGAGTTTTATAAATGACATTCAGGTTTATAAAACCATTCCTCGGGTCTTATAAAACTGTTCTTTTTGTATTTTCGCGGGGAGTTTTGTCTATTAATTCCGTCATACCGATTTTGACCCCAACAGTTAGCCCCCAGCTTGTAAGAATCGTAAGCCGGGCCCGGCTTACTTCGCCGATGGGCGAACTAGTTGCGACTAGTTTGCGTTTTACGGCTTTTTCGGTTTTTAGCGGTTTCGTAAAACGATTCTCGAGTTTTATAAAACGATCTTCAGATTTCATAAAACGATCTTTGAATTTTATAAAACGATCTCCGAGTCTTAGAAAACGATCTTTCGAGTTTTATAAAATGATTTCTCGAGTTTTATAAAACGATTCTCGAGCTTTATAAAACGATTTCTCGAGTTTTATAAAACGATCTTCGAGTTTTATAAGACGATTTCTCGAGTTTTAAAAAACGATTTCTCGAGTTTTATAAAACGATCTTCGAGTTTTTTAAAACGATCTTTCGAGTTTTATAAAACGATCTTCGAGTTTATAAAACGATCTTTCGAGTTTTATAAAACGATCTTCGAGTTTTATAAAACAATTTCTCGAGTTTTATAAAACGATTCTCGAGCTTTATAAAACGATTTCTCGAGTTTTATAAAACGATCTTCGAGTTTCATAAAACGATTCTCGAGTTTTATAAAACGATTTCTCGAGTTTTATAAAACGATTCTCGAGTTTTATAAAACGATTCTCGAGTTTTATAAAACGATTCTCGAGTTTTATAAAACGAATTCTCGAGTTTTATAAAACGATTTCTCGAGTTTTATAAAATGATTCTCGAGTTTTATAAAACGATTCTCGAGCTTTATAAAACGATTCTCGAGTTTTATAAAACGATTTCTCGAGTTTTATAAAACGATTTCTCGAGTTTTATAAAACGATTCTCGAGTTTTATAAAAGGATTTCTCGAGTTTTATAAAACGGTTTCTCGAGTTTTATAAAACGATTTCTCGAGTTTTATAAAACGATTCTCGAGTTTTATAAAACGGTCTACGAGTTTTATAAATGACGTTCAGTTTTATAAAACTATTCCTCGGGTCTTATAAAACTGTTCTTTTTGTATTTTCGCGGGGAGTTTTGTCTATTAATTCCGTCGTACCGATATTGACCCCAACAGTTAGCCCCCAGCTCGTAAGAATCGTGAGATTCTTACGAGTGGATTGAGTGCGTTTGGCGAGTTTGGCGAAATTAGGCGGAACTTTAATGGCCAAAAGTCCAAAGGTGAATAGTAAAATTCTTCCCTATAAGTATATGGAGTAAAATTTTGAATTCTTTACTCCATCTCTTACAACTTATTCAAGAAATTTTTCTCTCCACTTTCTCTGAAGATCTTCAAACATGTTTTCAGGAAGAAAAACTCGTTCCTCAACTAGTTCCAATTTTTACAATTCTGAGGGAACGAGTTCGCAGCCTCCAGCCTTAGCTCCGAAGGAAGAGTACTCGTCTCCGTTAGTCGATCCGACGGACTTCGAGGCTTTCTGGGCGATCGGAGACAAGTCGGGGTCCGCTAGGCCTGGAACTTGGGTTCCAGCTTTGTCGGACGTTGATCAGATTTCTGGACGTCCGAGCTTGACGCTTTTTAACAGCATTGATTACATGCATGAATTCTGCCGAGTCCCAGAGGCCGTTGAGTTTCGTTCCCCACTTTCCGGGGAGAGTGACGAGGATGCGCCCGACGGCTTCTTCACGTGTTACAACATTTTCTTGCAACAATGCCACCTATGGTTCCCGATTCCGAAGGTCATTGTGCATTTCCTTCACAGGCTGGGACTGTCGATTAGTCAATTGAATCCTTCAAGTTTAAAGCAACTCGTCGGTCTTTTGACGCTAAGTTACGAGCAGGAAATCACCCTTACCGTCGATCATCTCGAGGGTCTGTTAAAGCCTACAGGGCAATCGCGGAAGATCACTCTAAACCCTCGTGATGAAATTGTCACGGCTGCGCAACGTCTTCTACTTCTTGGAAGAAAAATTTCTTCTATGTTCGTATTGACGGTGCGTCGGTCGAGGAGGGTGGCATTCCGTTCTTTACGACCACGTCGGGTCGGCGAGGTATACGACTCGAATTCTCACGAACCCTTATTATTATTATTTATTTTATTTTTTTATTTTTTGTTTTAAGATGACTTCCTGTTTTTCCGCAGTGACCAACCCTTTGCCTCCGTATCCCGCGGATCTTCCGGATATCACCCCTTCTTTCAAACGTGGCGAAGTTGGTTCGTGCAGTTTTTCCCCGCAACGCCTCCGTCAAGCGGTTGCCCTCTTCCGATCTCGATGTTTTGCGGATTCTCCGATCTACGAGGAGGATCCGTTTATCGGAGAGTTCATTCCGCATGTTCCCTCGATGGGAAGTGGAAAATCTCTCTTCCGAAGGGATAAAAATCCGGTAATTGAAGACGATGACTTTGAGCGCGCGACTTCTCCTGATAATATCCTCAAGGATTTTCTTGATAGTCAGGCGGAAGATGGCTTCTGGGCGAGGGCGGGCGGATCATCGACCTCCCATTTTCCGGACATTGACCATGATCAAGCTCCAGAGCTTACCAGGGGGTCTGAGATAGCAAAGGAGGTACGTGCGTTTATTGTTTTCCTTTTTGAGCAATTTTTATGACATGGCTTAACTCTTCTCTTTGGCAGGGTTTCTTTATCATGAGCCGAGCCCTGGACAACCGTACTGCTGAGGCTCGCCTTGCCGAGTTTCGAGCGAACATGGCTGAAAAGGAAGTTGTTCGTCTTCGGGCAGAGGTCGAGGCCAACCAAGCCGAAGAAATGGTCGCGAGGGAGGTTACTCGCGTGAGGGATGACTGTGCGACCAGGTCTCGTCGTGCTAAAGAGCTTTCTGACCAAAAGATTCGTCGTGCTCGTGGTGCGGGCAAACGAGAGGTTGCCGAGGAGATGAAGGTTCGTCGCGAGCGATTTGCAACCGGTTATTCGGATGCGGAAGCTGTTCAACGGGCGCATGGTGATTATCGTGAATGTCGCTGGACTGTTCATGGGTTATCCCTGACTCAGAATGAAGGGTATTCGTTTGCTAAGGAATCCGAAATGCGATGGGAAGATTTGAATCTGGAAAAAGATATGCAGTCCGAGTTTTTCGACCTTAAGGTGCGTATGTGGGATCAATGGAATCCCGTCGTGGTGTCGCCGGATTCGGTTGAAGTCGGTCCTGGGATTTCGGACGTAGATGGCGAAGTCGATCAACCTGCGTTTGATGACTTTCATGCGTGATGTTCTTAGTTTTTTTCGATTTTGTCGTTGTTTTTCCGGGACTGGCCGTTGGTGGCTTTGAATCCCTACCGCCGGGCGGTGTGTATTCGGATGCTTAATAAGAAAATAATTTCTAAGTATGAAACTCGTTTTTTATGTTAGATGTAGAGGAAAGAATACGAGTTGTCATCTCGTACCTAACTCTTTGGTGTAAATCGTCCGATTCGTTAACTCGGGAGATTTCGATTTTCGCGAGTGTTTAGATGTGGGCGAAGAGACATGCCTTTAGGATCTCGATTCATGCCTTGAGACGTTAGCGACCAGTGTGCNGTTAACTCGGGAGATTTCGATTTTCGCGAGTGTTTAGATGTGGGCGAAGAGACATGCCTTTAGGATCTCGATTCATGCCTTGAGACGTTAGCGACCAGTGTGCTGGGTTTAGGGCAAGACCTAGGTTTACTTTCGGATTGGGGCTGTGCGATGACTAATCGGCTTTCGTTTTGCCCGTTGCAATTTTAACCTGATTCCAAACCGATTTAGAATCCGCGATAGGTTCTCGGCTTATACGATTCGTCTGGTTGGAACCGAGCATCTCACTGGGAACAATTTCCCGGAAGTGCTGACCAAAAATTTGGATTTCTTTTATAGCGCGCTATTTTATCCTCGTCGGATGTATGCGGACCGATAGGTCGGTGCGTTTGTTTAGGACGGCTAGAGTGCTCGACGGGGCCAATCGCCGAGCGTTCGTGTTTTTATAGTCGCGGACGGACTTTTGGGGAAATATTTCCTTTCGAGAATTTAGGCGACGTCTCGCCCGTTCTTTCCGAAAATATTTTGATATGCGAATTTTTATAGAATGATTGAGTAGTTGTTACTGCGGAAGCGATTTTCTGGATTTGCGTTTTTCGATGGTAGCAGAGATATTCTAACTTTGTCTTTATTAAAAATTTCGAAAAATTTTTGATTACAAAGCTAAAAGAAATTTTGTAAAAAAATTCGGGAGTATACGAATACTCGTATACTCACCCACTCCCCCCCCCCCCCCCGCTTTGGAAGGGGGGATAGCTGAACTCGTCTTTAGGCGAGCTGCCTACGTATTCCTTTCGGAAATCAAGCCATCTCGTAGTTCTGATAGTTTGCGCGAGTATGCTTACTCGGCTGTCGTAGACTTCTCGATCGCTTCAGTCGCGGGATCGATGTCTTTGTCCGGGATTGTCTCCTCCAGTTGGGCAGAAGCGATGGGTGCGGAAACTTCTGGTTTCTCGGCCGTTGCTTGCTTCGGGTCGTTGTCTGCGGGCGGTGGCGTGACCTTTGCCCGTTTTGGTTTTACGATCGCGACCGCTAATTGCCTCAGCTTATGTTTGGCCAGGAAGCAAGATCGCGATTGTCTTTGGCATCCCCAAATTACTGCGACTCCCGTAGGCGTCGGGAATTTGATGCCTAAATGATACGTGGACAGAACCGCCTTCATGGAATTTATCCAAGGCGTGCCAAAAATCACATTGTAGATAGCCGGGACATCGACTACCGCGAAGTTATCGATTTTTGTCACTTCTTTTGCGACGACCGGTAGTCGGATTGATCCCAGGGTCATTGACGTTTCGCCGGAGAAACTGGTCAGCGGTTTTGGAATCGGCTCGACTTCCGAGAGGCCGATTCCCATTCGTGCTAGCGTATTGCGGAAGATGACGTTGACCGTGCTTCCGGTATCAACCAGGATTCGAGCAACCTCTAAATCGCTTATCACCAAATCGATGACAAGGGGATCAGCATGCGGTTGGTCGATCCCGTCGGTTTCAGCATCGTTGAAAGAGATTACTCCTGTCGGAGAATCGTCCATCGGTACCTTCCAACTCGAGCCGGTTTCGGCTTTATGTTGGTAGGATTTTATTGACGAGACGGCGGGGATGTTAATTTGGGTAATTACCCATGAGGGTACCCAAGCCCACGAATATTGGGTTGTGTTTTTACCTTTACAATAAATCAATGGGCTTAACATGGGTTTTTAACCTTATATAATTAAAAAAATTTATATTATATGGGTAGCCCAATAGAGGTGAACGGGTACGCACAAACCTAAAAAAAAAAAAAACCAACGCCGTCTCTCTCTCAAGTCTCAGCTCAATCTCTCTCTCACGGTTCTCGATCTCTCTCCTTCAAGTCTCAGGTTCTCTCTCACTCTTTCTCTCGATCGCTCAATCTCCCTCTCTCTCTCTCTCTCTCTCTCTCTCTCTCTCTCTCTCTCTCTCTCTCTCTCTCTCTCTCTCTCTCTCTCTCTCTCTCTCTCTCTCTCTCTCTCTCTCTCTCTCTCTCTCTCTCTCTCTCTCTCTCTCTCTCTCTCTCTCTCTCTCTCTCTCTCTCTCTCTCTCTCTCTCTCTTTCTCTCGATCTCTCAATCTCTCTCTCTCTCTCGATTTCTGCTTGTCTCAGGGTTGAGAACGGATCTCTGCAGCAAACCCATCATCAGGTTTCCTCTCAAACTCAAGCTTCTTATTTGTTTATTATGAGCAGAGATGTATTTGGTTATCCCAGTAACTGGGGATGTAGATTATTGTGATATTATGAGTCTGGTTATCCATGTATTTGTTTGCTTTTATTATGAGTCTTTTAGTTTAACTTCAAAAATGTTCAAATGATAAGTTGAAAGGTATCGTTATGTATTGCTGTGATATTGCTGTGATAAGTCATGTAGATTCACAGAAATAACAATTTGGAACTTGTAAAGAGATATTTTGAACGTGATATGTTGTAATGATAAGAGATATTTTTATTATTGTGAAAACAATATGTTGTGCTAAGCTAATTCTGTAAAGAGATATGTTGTAATGATAAGAGATATTTTGCATTATTGCTGTGATATTGCCTGTGATATTGTTTTTAATTTAACTTAGCTTAGCTTAGCGTGTATTAAGACCAGAACTTTGGAACAACAACATTAGCTTAGCACAACTTACTTGCTGGCTACACTTTGCTCCTATTTCGAAATCATAACCTTTGTTTGCCTTGACATTGGTTTGTTATTTTTTTGGTTCAGATTTGCATACAAAGTTGCTGTTTTTACTGGTTTGGCTGTGGTTGTGAGTGCTTCAGGAGCTATTGTTGTAGGGTTTCCTCTTTTCATGAGTATTTGAAACAGCTTCTGTTTACTTTTGGTTGCAATTAAACGAGTAGGTATCGAAATGAATTTTGTTTCGTAATTATATGAGAAAGTTCACATGCATGTAGGGACCTTACATCATCACATTAGTCTTGTGGAACTTGCTGCAGCTCAGTTGATATAATTGTTTTACTGTTTTATCGCTTCCAAGTAAAGCATTTGCTCATCTATTGAAATTTCTTTTCTAAAAGTTGAATTATATTGTTTGCTTCATTTGTGAACTCCTGTTTTTGATATATGAGCACAACTATAGTAACAATGGAATTTTCACTTTGTTTATATTGCAGTTTACTCCGCTTCCTGCTGTTGCTGGGCTTTATTTTGCTCGTTTTCTTACCAAGAAAAGTGTGCCTTCTTACTTTGCATTTGTTGCTCTTGGAAGCTTACCGCCTCCATTTGATTCCAGCTCCTTGGTTATTCTCTTCATGTACGCCTGAGCTAGCCTCAGCGAGCTGTATTTTAGCTGCAATAAGGTAAAAAATTCTTCTGTGAGAGTAGTAGTGAATGTGAGAGTAAAAAATTCCTTTAAATTCTTTAGCGCTCTGTAGCTACAAGCAGCCTCTCTTAGTGAATCTGCTTTACGTTCTGGCCATTTAGGTAAATGCTTTAGGACTGCTCTTTCGTCTACCAAGGAAGATAGCTCGTCGTCTATCCATTTCACAAACGAGTAGTTGTTGTTGTCTGAAACTTTAGTAGTTGTTGTTGTCTGAAACTTTAGTAGTTGTTGTTGTCTGATAATAGTGAGTTCAAAAGTTTCATATTCACTTGGTTTTCTGATAAACTTTAGTAGTTGTTGTTGTATGAAATAGTTGTTTCTTATGTGATTTCTTATACTTCAATACTCTTTGTATATGTAGATGGATTCCCAGTCAGTGAGATTACTTGCAGTACTTGAAAATGAGCCCATGGATGAGGACAATGAGCCTCAGGAGAGTGAAGCTGAACTTCAAGGAGCCCACAGTGAAACTCCAGTGACTCAACCAACCGTTGGTCCAACACAAACGGTATTTCAATCTAACAAACGCTTAAAGGCTGATGTTTGGAAGGAATATATAGCTGTAGGTGTAGGGATAGATGGAAAGAACAGAGGTCGTTGCATCTATTGTAGTAAGGAGTTAGTAATAGAAGTTAGGAATGGAACATCATCTTTGAAACAGCATTTAGAAATGTGTCCATTGAAGCCTGAAAGTGATGGCAATGCTGAAAGGAAGTATGATCAGAAAGTAGATCGCGAAATGACTAGTGAGCTTATTATATATCATGATTTACCTTTCCGGTATGTGGAGTATGAGAAAGTTAGGGCAAGAGATAGATATCTGAACCCAGAGTGTGTGCATATATGCCGACAAACAGCTGCTGCAGATGTCTTTAGAAAATATGAGATGGAGAAAGCAATCTCAAAAGACTTTTTGCAAATCTCAAAAGTCGAGTTTGTTTTACAACCAATCTTTGGACAGCTCGCACGGTGATGGGGTACATTTGTTTGACTGCACATTACATTGATGATGGTTGGACCTTAAACAACAAGATCTTGGCGTTTTTGTGAAATCAAGCCTCCTCACACCGGTGATGAAATAGCTAAAAAGTTGTTGGGTTGCGTGAAGGAGTGGGGCTTGGAGAAGAAATTTTTCTCCTTCACAGTCGATAACGCTACTAGTAATACTAGTATGCAAAAGATTCTTACACATCGGCTTCAGATGGTTAGTGGAAATCGATTGCCATGCGATGGAAAGTTCTTACACGTGAGGTGTTGTGCCCATATTTTAAATCTCATAGTGAAGGAAGGATTGGAACTAGCTAATAGTCTATTGGAGAATATCCGCGAGAGCGTGAGGTATGTGAAAGCCTCTCAATCAAGGAAAGATGCTTTTGCTGCTTGTGTAGAGAGTTTAAAGATTACTGATGGCTCGGGACTGTCTTTAGATGTGCACTCGTAACTGGCTGCGTGGTTATCCAGAACTTGAAGGTAACCATTGGTCTCTCTCGCTAACTTTGCTTGTGTTAAAGACTCTTTACTCTTTTTGGTATCATTTGGTTTGTCCTGAAATATTGATTGCTGGTGATTTTCGTATGTTATGGTTTCTTTATTTTGGTCTTGGCCTAAGGTGATATTGAAGATAATTTTGATGAGGATGCTACAAATGTTGCCAGTTCTTTAGGAGTATGAGATTTGATGCTTTTGTGTGGTGCTGATGCTAAAACGGGTATGTGTAGTACAAGTTGTAGTTGTAGTACACTCATGTTTATTCCTACGAGATGAAAGATCAAAATCCTTTAACAATAGTCCTTTAGGTTGGTTATCAGAATTAAGAAAAATACAGCTTATTCACCTTATTCACATTAGGTTGGTTATCAGCTTATTCACCATCTTTGTGGTCTCTTTTTTGTTCACTTTGCAGTTTGCAGCTTGTTGGTGAATGGTGAGTTTGAGACTTTGAGCAGAGTTATGAGATTGTGTTTTCACTTTAGTATGTGTTTCCAAAACAATAATGTATGTGTGTTTTCTATGTTTATTTCAATATTGGTGATGATACAAATAATTGTTTCTTTGAATTTTGTAAACTAAACAATTGAGTACTTGAGTTTTTGTGAATATCAAATATTGCTGGTCCTATCTTCAATAGGATCTTCCTGCAAACAAATTATATCAACAGTAGAATTTAGAAATTTGAGAAAATTGATCAAATATGAATTTATTATAATTGTGGTTTTAATATTTGTATAGCTGTTAAACTTATTTTTTTATTAATATATAAAATGTATAATTTGGTTATGTACGCAAAAAGATATAAATATTTATGTATAGGTATTAAAATTTATGATTTAGTCACTTGGGTACCCATGGGTTAACCTATACCCTATTGGGTTATTTTGTGGGCTTTATTTTAACCATGATGTTTATGGGTTTTTTGTGGGTTTGATATAAATGGGGCTGGGTTTTTTGTGGGTTGGGCTGGGCTGGGTAAATTTACCCAACTTAACATCCCTACGAGACGGTGTCGTTAAAGTATGGCGATTCGCCGATGATCATGTTTATTTTTCGTCGGTTAGCATCGTTACCCTACTCGTCTACTTTTCGTCCGCGTTTTTTGCCCGACTGATTTCCCTGAGGCGGGGTTTGCGTGTTCTTGTCATTCTTCGGGACGTGGTCCGAATCGCGGATGAGATCCTTGACACTTGATATCTAGGAAAGTTCTCCCGCGACTAACTTTGCGGCCAGTCTGGCGCCGAGGACTTTGCAGTTCACGGTGGAATGACCATGGGTTTGGTAGAGGTCGCAGAAAGAATTCTCGTCGTAATTCGAATTTCTCGTCCACGTGTTACCCGTAGTTCGCCCTTGCTCTGACCCGGAGTTGATAGCGTAGTTATGCGCCCCTCGGAGATCATGTCCCTCGTGATGGACGAATTTGTCGTTACGAGAGCTTTTCTTTTTCTGCTTCTGCTCGGACGCGTTATCCTTCGCGGATGTTTTCGTCGGCTTATGCTTCTCGAACAGGATTTTAGTTTCCTCTTCGATAATTATGAAGTCGGTGGCCTTATGGAGCGCATCCTGGATCGTCCGCGGTTTCTCGAGAGTTATCCATTTGCGGAACTTCGATTTATACCAGAGTGATTTTCTTAACGCGTCGATGGCGGCTTTGTCGCTGATCCCGTTAACCCTAGCCATGACGAGTTTGAATCTACTCATGAAATCGCGGAGAGATTCGTCTTCCTCGTGCACCAAGCTCCAGAGATCGGCGTCAGAGGTTTCCGGGTTAATGAACATCGAGTACTGTTTCAGGAACTCCGAAGCCAGTCGACGGAAACTTCCGATCGAGTTTCACCTAAGTTTGGCGAACCATTCGAGCGCGGCTCCTTCTAGGTTTTCGACGAAGAGACGGCAGTAACCTGCGTCTTTTTCGTGGTCCTTGAGCTTGGCTCGTCCCATGGTGATCTGGAACACTTGCAGGTGCGCTTTGGATTGGACTTCCCGTCGTAGGTTGGCACCTTAAGCTTTCCGGGATCGGGCAGTTTGATCTCGGTGATACGGGCCGTGAAAGGCGTTTTCCGAGACTCTTACAGTAGCCGATCGATCTAGGGTGCGGCGCTGGTCGCGTGATGAATCTGAGATTTCACCGCTTTTACCGCTGCGGCCGTTTTGGTAATGTATTCGCGGAGATCGCGAATCTCGGTCTGATCGCCAGCAGTTTTCCGACCTCGTCGGCGTTTGCTGCGAGTGACCGGAGATCGCTCCTCGGCGGTTTTTGCATATCGTTCGAAGTCGAGTTCCCCTTCGTCTCCAGTAAAGGAACATTCGGGAGAAGACTCCGGTTGAGGACTGCGAGTTTTTCTTCTCCTAGGATGGACGTCGGCGTCTTCGTCTGTCGAGTCGGCCTGGTCGCTTGTTTCCAGGTTGACCCTTTCGATGCCGTCGCCTTCGGTCTCCTGTTCGCGAATAGGAGATTTTTCCGATTGGTTCAGCGTCGTGTCAGGGTTTTCTTTTCCGGAATCCTTTTCCGTACGTTTCCCTGATCGATTCTGGGACGATCCGTAGGAGCGCCGAAATCGAGTCTCCTTCCGCGGGTCTTGGTAGTTCCGCGGGGGCGAATTGCTTTGGTTCTCGCAGTCAGGGTTTCGAGCCGTTTTGCGAGCGAACCAATGAGCTTTTCCTGCTCTTCCGATTTTTTATTAAACTCGGAAAGCATCTTTTCGACGGTCTCGGCGTTAGCGTTCGTAGCGTTGGCCGCAGGCGCGTCTTTTGGTAGTGGTGTTTCAACGTTGTCGCATTCGTCGCGAGTTTGGTTGTCACCAGCCATCGTTTCTTCGTTGGACATGTTGCGGCTACGGTGTAAGATAGATCCGACCCCCCTCCTTCTAGCGCAAACTGTGGGTGTCGATTTCCACTCACTGTCAAATAAATCGTAAATAAGGAAACTTCGGGAAAACCCTAAGTTTCCAGAGGAACTGGCTATCTGCGATAACCGCACAACGAATAATAAGAAAACGATAACTTAGAATTTGAATGAAAATAAACGAAATAGAGAGCAAAGAGGTTCTTATTCCGAATCTGCGTAGAACTGGTACAAAAGAGTAGCCGGAAGGCTTAAGAACGAAAAACCTAATTGAGACGCAGCTCGCTAACAGAAAAACGGAAATATTCCTAAATGCTAGTTTTGGTGGTGAGAGCTCTGAATTTCGTGTGTGCTGCTTCTGCCCTAGACCTCCTATTTATATACTCCTCGTCTTGGCTATCCGATCTTTCCATTTCGCCCAGATTTGACTAAATCGGGAATTTTCCATTCTTCTCGATCCTTCCTTTTCTTTCGCGGAAATCTTCTATTTCTCTTCAAACCTTCCTTTTATCTTTAAACTTGACTTTTATTTTCCTTCTGCGAGTAAACCGTCAAAACGTTATCAAATCTGCGGGTTAGATTCCGTTGAAATCGCGAGATGGGTTTTTATCGCGTTTTAGGTCCTTCCGGGCCGTTTTGCGATAAAAACCATTTTCGGACTTTTTACGGGATCGTTTCCTGATCTGACGTCGTTTTTAATAAGTTTCTCGAGTTAATCACAAAGTTTTAGGATTTACTCAACTTTTTATTAAAAACACGTTTTTTACGACTTACTCGGCGTTTTTTATTAAAAGCGCGTTTTTTATGATTTCAACGAGAAATCTCAAATAAATCGTATAGTTTAGGCAATGTTTGGTGTTTCGTTTGACCGTTGTCGTTTTATACGATTTCCTCGAGTTCTTTCCGAGAAAACGAAGTTTTACGGTTTTTATCGTAAAACTCGAACGGTAAGTCGGATCGAGATGGAACGGGAGATATTTCG
>CAKOAT010307376.1:212419-287710 GCA_932364175.1 Eruca vesicaria subsp. sativa
GGCCCGGCTTAGTTCGCCGATGGGCGAACTAGAGAGTGTCTCTTAGTTCGCCCATCGGCGAACTAAGCCGGACCCGGCTTAGTTCGCCGATGGGCGAACTAGTTGCGACTAGTTCGCGTTTTACGGATTTTTTGGTTTTTAGCGGTTTCGTAAAACGATTCTCGAGTTTTATAAAACGATCTTCAGATTTCATAAAACGATCTTCGAATTTTATAAAACGATCTCCGAGTCTTATAAAACGATCTTTCGAGTTTTATAAAATGATTTCTTCGAGTTTTATAAAACGATCTTCGAGTTTTATAAAACGATTTCTCGAGTTTTATAAAAACGATTCTCGAGTTTTATAAAACGATCTTCGAGTTTTATAAGACGATTTCTCGAGTTTTATAAAACGATTTCTCGAGTTTTATAAAACGATCTTCGAGTTTTATAAAATGATCTTTCGAGATTTATAAAACGATCTTCGAGTTTTATAAAACGATCTTTCGAGTTTTATAAAACAATCTTCGAGTTTCATAAAACGATTTCTCGAGTTTTATAAAACGATTCTCGAGCTTTATAAAACGATTTCTCGAGTTTTATAAAACGATCTTCGAGTTTTATAAAATGATCTTTCGAGATTTATAAAACGATCTTCGAGTTTTATAAAACGATCTTTCGAGTTTTATCAAACAATCTTCGAGTTTCATAAAACGATTTCTCGAGTTTTATAAAACGATTCTCGAGCTTTATAAAACGATTTCTCGAGTTTTATAAAACGATCTTCGAGTTTTATAAGACGATTTCTCGAGTTTTATAAAACGATTCTCGAGTTTTATAAAACGATTTCTCAAGTTTTATAAAACGATTTCTCGAGTTTTATAAAACGATTCTCGAGTTTTATAAAACGATTCTCGAGTTTTATAAAACGATTCTCGAGTTTTATAAAACGATTTCTCGAGTTTTATAAAACGATTTCTCGAGTTTTATAAAACGATTTCTCGAGTTTTATAAAACGATTCTCGAGCTTTATAAAACGATTCTCGATTTTTATAAAACGATTTCTCGAGTTTTATAAAACGATTTCTCGAGTTTTATAAAACGATTCTCGAGTTTTATAAAACGATTTCTCGAGTTTTATAAAACGATTTCTCGAGTTTTATTAAACGATTTCTCGAGTTTTATAAAACGATTCTCGAGTTTTATAAAACGGTCAGCGAGTTTTATAAATGACGTTCAGTTTTATAAAACTATTCCTCGGGTCTTATAAAACTGTTCTTTTTGTATTTTCGCGGGGAGTTTTGTCTATTAATTCCGTCGTACCAATTTTGACCCCAACAAAGGGTTTTAAGACCCTAGGTTCAGGTTCATCGTGACTTGAGTTTGTTTGAAGGATTTTAAGACCTTAGGTTCAGGTTCATCGCGACCTTAGTTTGTTTGAAGGATTTTAAGACCTTAGGTTCTGGTTCATCGTGACCAGAGTTTGTTTGAAGGATTTTAAGACCTTAGGTTCAGGTTCATCGTGACCTGAGTTTGTTTGGAAGGATTTTAAGACCTTTGGTTCAGGTTCATCGTGACCTGAGTTTGTTTGAAGGGTTTTAAGACCTTAGGTTCAGGTTCATCATGACCTGAGTTTGTTTGAAGGATTTTAAGACCTTAGGTTCAGGTTCATCGTGACCTGAGTTTGTTTGAAGGATTTTAAGACCTTAGGTTCAGGTTCATCGTGACCTGGATTTATTTGAAAGAAACTCGAGAAGTTCGAATGTAATCGTTTTATTAATAACCTTTATAGATACATATTTTGTAACAATCATAGAGCTAATGCTTGGGCTGTGTTTTAAACACATGCCCCCTTTGAATGTAAATATGAGTATGTTGGAATGAGATTGGGGCTGCACTCATGACGAAGTTGCCTACGTACCCAGTCAAGGGATCAAGCCAGACGTAGTTCGATGAATTTAGGTACCTAATGGTAATAACTTTTTAGGTTCATGGAGTTCCATGATCGCATCTCAGGTACCCCGGTTCGTATCTTTAGGAGCTTGAAAACGCCAGGTCGCACCACGTGGATGATCCGATAGGAACCTTCCCAATTGGTTCCTAGCTTTCCAGCCCGTGGCTCCTTGGTGTTGTCAAAGACTTTTCTAAGTACTAGGTCGCCTACGGCGAATTTTTGGGGCCTGACTTTCGAGTTGTAGTGTCGGGCCATTGCTTGTTGATAGTTTTGAATACGGAGCAATGCTTGGTCTCGTCGTTCCTCGATTAAGTCGAGGTTATCTAGTAGGAGTTGATCGTTAGCTTCGGGGTGGATAAATGGATATGGGGTGGAGATCGAAGATAGTTTCTCCGTGGGCTGATGTATAAATGGTGAGTGCCTCTGGCATTTGTCGCATGAAGATGAGTAGACCTCGCAATCAGCGATGATGGTAGGCCAGAAATAGCCCTGTCTTTTAATTCGGATGGCTAAGGCTCTGCCACTAGAGTGGTTTCCGCAGAAGCCTTCATGCATTTCTTTCATGAGTTTGATAGCATCAGGGCCATGAACGCATCTTAGGTAAGGTCCCGATACACTTCGTTTATAGAGGATGGATTCCGATATGCAGTATCTTGCACTTAATGCTTTAACCTTTCGAGCTTCCCATTTTTGAGGTGGGGTCTTGCCCTCCGAAATATACTGCATGATTGAAATTCTCCAGTCTTCTCTCCCTATGATTTTGTCGTGAAGAGATGGAGGGGGTCCTTGTGCTGGATCAGGTTCCTGAGCGTTGTTGTGGCCAGAGGTCGTGCCCCCGAGAATATTCCTTGGGTTAGGCTCAGGAGCGTTGTTGTGGCCTGAGGTCGTGCCCCCGGGATATTGCTTGAGTTAGGCTCAGGGGAGCCTGGATCCTGGGGAATATCTTCAGGTGTATCGTGGTGTTCCGGGGTCTGGATCGTGTCCTCGGTTGAGGTTTCGGGTCCGGGAGAATATCTAGTTCTGCGAGTGTTTACTCTGAAGACGAGTGAGCTGGGAGTCTTGATCATGCCCCCGGAGGTATATTTCTTGAAGTTGCGAGTTTTGATTTTTGGGAACCAAAATGTTGTAAGGACCTGAGTTGCTGTCGTCTCGGGACAGCTGTCTTATGTTTGCTCTTTTGATTTGCTATCGATTTCTGCTTTGGTAGCTATGTCGATACTTGGCTTTTCGATTCCTTCTACGGGTATGATTTGGTTTTTGAGGGGGTCTGACGTAGATGCCAAAGCAGCTAGAGCGTCAGCTGAGGAATTCTCTCCTCAAAGGATCCTTGTTAGCTCGAACTTGTCGAGCTGCTTAGTGAGGTTTCAGACGACTTCGAGGTATGCCCCAATTCTTTCGTCTCTTGTTTCGTATTCCCCGTGGAATTGGCTAGCTACTAGCTGTGAATTTCTATAAGCGTTTAGCTCTCGGATTCCGAGGCTTAGGGCTAGTTATAATCCTGCTATTATTGCTTCGTACTCAGCCTCGTTGTTTGAAGCGTTGAATCCGAGCCTGTAGGATTGTTCGATGGTTTCTCCAGCTGAAGAGGTCAGCCTTAGACCGATTCCGGAGCCTTGTTTTGACGAGGCTCCGTCGACGTACAGACTCCATTTCGGAGCCTCAGTTTTCGGGTCTAGGGGCTCGGATGATAGCTCAATGATGAAGTCGGCGAGGACCTGAGCTTTTATGGCTGCTCGAGGTCTATACTCGATGTCGTATTCGCTGAGTTCTATGGCCCATTTAGCTAATCGTCCTGATTGGCTAGGGCTATGTAGAATCGTGCGTATTGGTTGTGAGGTCATTACAACGATTGAATGCGATTGGAAGTATGGTCGTAGTTTTCTGGCGGCTGTGACGACCGCCAGAGCTAATTTTTCCATAGTAGGGTACCTAGTTTCGGCGTTTATCAAGCTCTTGCTTGTATAAAAAACTGGTCTTTGTTCGTTTTGCTCCTCTCGCACCAACACACTGCTAACTGCAGCGGTTCATACGGCGAGGTAGAGGTACACTAGTTCTCCTGTTATAGGTTTGGACAGGATCGGAGGTTCAGAGAGGTAAGCTTTCTGTTGTTTGAAGGCTTCCTCACACTTCTCGTGTCACAGGAACTTCTTGTTATTTTTTAGTAGTTTATAGAATGAGAGGCACTTATCGGTGGATTTAGAAATGAATCGATTCAAAGCCGCGATTCGTCCAATTAATCTTTGTACCTCTCTGGTCGTTCTAGGTGACTGCATTTCTAGGAAGGTTGCTATCTGTTTTGGATTAGCTTCGATACCTCTTTCGGTAACGAGGTAACCGAGAAATTCTCCCGAGGGTACTCTGAAGGTACATTTCGCGGGATTTAGCTTCATATCGTATTTGTTGAGGATATCGAAACATTCTTTTAAGTGGGAGATATGATTTTCTCCGACTGAGGATTTAACCAGCATGTCGTCGATATATACTTCCATGGTTTTTCCGAGCTGTCCAGCGAACATTTTGTTCACGAGCCTTTGATAGGTAGCTCCTGCGTTTTTTTAAACCGAAGGGCATGACTTTGTAGCAATAAGTTCCGCGTTCGGTTATGAACGCGGTCTTTTCTTGATCTTCAAGGTCCATCATGATCTGATTGTATCCTGAGAAAGCGTCCATAAAGGACAAGAGCTGGTGGCCAGCTGTTGCTTCGACGAGGCGGTCAATATGAGGTAACGGGAAACTGTCTTTAGGACAAGCCTTGTTTAGGTCGGTAAAATCTATGCAGATTCTCCATTTCCCATTTTTCTTTTTAACGACTACCGGGTTAGCTAACCAATCTGGGTAGTGTACCTCTCGGATGGACCCAGCTTTCGTGAGTCGGTCAACTTCATCGTTGACGGCTTGAGCTTTTTCGAGGCCCATCTTACGACGCTTTTGTTTGATCGGTTTGAAGGTTGGGTCTACATTGAGTTTATGGGTGGTGACATTTGGATTTATTCCCTTCATGTCACTGCTAGTCCATGCGAAGGTTTTGATATTGCTTCTCAAAAACTCGATGAGCTCTTTTTTTTTTGAGAGGTATCTCGGACCCAATATTCACCTGTTTTTCAGGATCCGAATCGTCGATGCTAACTTGCTCGGTGAGGTTCCTGGGGGGACGTCGGATAATCTGTTGCATCTCATGGTTCTCCTGGATCTGTAATTGCTATTAGGGGATTCTTTAAGGATTTTGAATCCTCCTAGGTAACAGATCCTGGAAATCTTTTGGCTACCGCGTACGGTAGTTATTCCTTCAGGTGTCGGGAATTTCACGCATTGGTGATAAGTGGAATCTACAACTTTCATCTTATGGATCCAGGGCCTTCCTAGGATCGCGTGAAAAGAAGAAGGTTTATCGATGACTATGAAATTGGTTATCTTCATGATCGCGCCAGCTATGACTGGAAGTTTAATAGTTCCTAAAGAGGTGGTTGTTTCTCCGGAGAAGCCCACGAGATTGGCTTTCTGGCCAATAATTTCGAAATCGTCTATTTCCATCCCCTTTAGGGCATTGTAGAATATGAGGTCGACCGAGCTTCCGGTATCTATCATCATTTTAGGTACCTCGTAACCTGCGATGTTCAGGGTGACTATCAAGGCATCGTCATGAGGTCTGTCGAGATCTGATGTCTCGCTTTCCCAGAAGGAAATTTTAGTGTTAGGTTCAGGATTGGGAGGTTTAGACTGAATGTTAGACACAGCCTTCCGTACATGACTTTTAATAGAATTAACGGAGTCCTGAAAATTTTCGGATCCTCCCAGGATATAGTCTACCCTCGAGCTGGGGCTCGATTGCGGTGATGATTTTCTTAGGAGGGCTTTGATTTGTAGGCTTTTTCCCTGGGGAAACTTCCCGAGAATCATGTCGAATCTCTTTTTGGGAGCTGATGGTGGAGAGTATGTCTCCTTTTCAGGTGACCTCTCGCGTTTCAGAGAGGTATCTCTGGGACCTCTTTTCTGATAGGGTGATGGTTTTCTGAGTTCCACGTCCTTTAGCTCTCCAGCTACGAACTTAGCTGCCAGTTGTCGTTGGAGGTCCCAACATTCCTCGGTTGAGTGTCCCTTCCGATTGTGGTAAGAGCAATGTTTGTTTTCATCGTAACCTTTTGACCAAGGTGTTTTATTTGCCGAGGCAACAGGTTTTTCTTGTTGGGCCTCTTCAATCGCATAAGAATGCTCTCTCCCTGGGTTTGATTGTTTCGGGAGCTCCCCTTTTTAGGGGGTCCTTTTGCTTCTGAGGTTTCACTTTTAGGGTGATTTTGAGACTTCTTATGGATTTTATCGAGTGCGGCCGTTTCCTCTTCCAAGGTAATGTATATGGATGCTTTATGAAGAGCATCATCGATAGTTGGGGGAGGATTGAGCGTTAGTTCGGACCAGAATTCCGATCTGTACCAGAGACCTCTTCTAAGGGCCTCGATGGCAACTTGGTCATTGGGGCTTGATAGCTTGGTTCTTACTGCTCTAAACTTTTCAATGTATACTCTTAACGAGTCTCCCATTCCCTGTCTGATTTTCCAGAGATCAGCCTCGGAGGCTTGTTTTGAGATATGGGTCGAGTACTGTTTCATGAAGGAATTGGTTAGCTGGTAGAAGTTATCGATTGAGTTTGGTTCGAGAGCTGTTCCGACGAGGTTTTCGGCGAATGTTCTGCAGGAACCTGCCTCACATTCTTCTCTCGTAAAATGAGCTTTCACGATAGCTAGCCAGAAGGCTCTCAGATGAGCCTTGGGGTCCGAGGTCCCATCATATTCGGGGATCTTGATTTTTCGAGTATCACTTATATAAGAGCCGGCAATCTTGTCTGTGAATGGAGTCCTACGAGTTTCTTCGATCAAGCTTTCAATTTCGGGAGCTGAGCTTGTAGCTTTGTGAACTTGAGATTTAGCTTTTGAAGAGCTGCGTGAGTTTGCTCCATCTATCTGCGAATGGCCTCAGGTCCCTCTAGAGGAAGGACTGTCGGGTCGTCATTTGGTATCTGGCGGGAAGGTTCCCGACGGGGTCGAGTTTGTTCGTTTTCCCAGGCATTTCCTGGGCTAAATCGCTCACTGGCTCTTGGGTTGTTTTGATAAGTGCGACCAGTGGGGTGAACCGCGGGGTCAGCTTCTGCCCTTTGATGATCATCCAGGTCAGGGATGACATTCTCGGTTTGATAAGCTGAAGCTGAAGTTCTTCCTCCAGAGGGGAAAGGTATTCCTTCTCCGGATCTGTGATGTCTTGTGATTTTCATTGAATTAACTAACCATTTCTTATGCATATTGGAGTTTAGGACTGCATAAAAGCATTATTAGGTTGCATATCCATTTGCATTTGTTTTCATTAGGTGATGGAGTACCTCAAGGAGCTTATGAGGGAGTTTGAAGTGGTTTTGGTTCAAGAAAGGCTGAAATGATCAACATGTTAGTTCCAAGTGTCACAGCGGGTTCTCACCGCGGGGTCAGGGGGTCCGCTCCACGTTGAGCGAGCTTCGGAGCGGGTTCTCACCGCGGGGTCAAGGGGGCCGCTTTACATTGAGCGAGCTTCGGAGCGGGTGTCTGGAGCGACCAAAGGACCCCGCTCTGGACAGGACACATCCGAAGGGAAATTCTGCATCAAGTGTCGGTGCGGGTATCACAGCGGCCAGGAGGGGTCACTCCAGATCATGCGTGCACCAGCGCGGGGTCTCTCCGCGACCTTTAGCTCCCGCTCCAGCACTATTCCTATGTCGAGTTTTATGTTTTATTTGGGCTTGTTCATGTTGTTGACTGAGCCCATCAGAGCTTTTAAGCACCCTATAAATACATTTTAGACCCTAATGATAGGGATTATCTTGATTTCTCTCCTAAACACTTGAGACTTTGGTGAAAAGTTTATTCCTTTAATCTAAGTTTCATCTTTTATCTTGTGTTCTTGAGATTTATTAAGTGTTTCATTGCTTTCTAATCATGATTAACCTTAAATCCTTCATAGGTTTAAGTGTGATCATGGTGATTAGTGAGTAGTCACTTTTGGATTCATGGGTTAGGGAGATCAAAGGGTGATTAAGCTAGATCTAAGGTGTTTGAGTATAGATCCATCTTATCCCTTGCTTGTATAGTGGATTTAATGCTATTTTAGAGTTGGCCTCTCTAGAATTGAGTTTTAGGTATTTCAAGCCCATAAGGTGTTTGATGAAATACCTGAACCAACTCTCCAATGCTTTAAACATTCTTTACCAAAGAGATTTGTTGTTAAAGATGTTTGGATGGCTAGTAGACTTGATTTTAATGATTGTTTAGATAATATTCAACCTAAGAGATTAGATGCTTGAGTTATCTTTGCAAATGAACATTCATCTAGGGATAGAGTTTGTTTAGAACTGTGTCTAGGCCTAAGGTAGATAGATTGATTGAAAAGCTTACACCTTTAGATTGAACTTAATTACCCAAGATCAATTCTCTTATCCCATGAGTTCTATCTTCTCATTTTGAAAGAAAGCTTTGATCTTTATTGCTTATTTAGTAGTCTCTTATTTTAAAAACCTTCTCATCATTGATAGCACTTAGATTAAGCTTTGTCTTGCAATTCCTTTGGTTTATGATTACTTAGAACTGGTTTGACATCTTTTATACTATAACATTTGATTAGGAATCTAAATACTCCTATCATCAAATTGGCGCCGTTGCCAAATTCTAAGTTGATTGTAACATTGGGATTGAGTCACTTGCTTGAGACTAAGTCATTTTTCTTTTACTTTGTTACTGATTCTCTTTCTTCCTTTTCCTTTGAATCTCAGGTGTATGAACTTAAGGAGCCAAGGCTCATCAAGTCTAGTGCCAAGAGTTGAAGACATCAGAGCATTTGAAAGGGAGATAGCAAGGAGGGGAAAAGAAGAAGAGCAACAAGCTCACTTACACAGATTGGGGTTAGTGATGGATCAACATCACCATCAGCCTCAAGATAAAGAGGGTGAAGGTCTAGGAGCTGCCAACCTAAGGCCACAACACCCACAGCGCCAAGCAAGAACCATTGGTACTCATGATCAACCTAACATACATGGTCAAAGAGCTTGTATCAGGGCTCCAGCTGTGGCTAATAATAACTTTGAGATCAAGTCCAGCTCATCAACATGATCCAGCAAAACAAACACCATGGTCTTGCCTTGGAAGATCCTCTTGATCATTTGCATAACTTTGACCAGCTGTGTAGCACAACCAAGATCAATGGAGTCTCTGAAGATGCCTTCAAGCTGAGGTTATTTCCCTTCTCTTTAGGAGACAAAGCCCATATTTGGGAGAGAAGTCTTTCAAGAGATTCTATTGAAACTTGGGATGCTTGTAAGAAGGCTTTCCTTACCAAGTTCTTCTCTAGCTCAAGGACTGCCAAGCTAAGGTATGAGATCTCTGGCTTCACTCAAAGGAAGCTTGAAAACTTTGGAGAAGAATGGGAAAGGTTCAATAGCTACATTTCTCAATGCCCTCATCATGGCTTCAACATGGAGAGTTTGCTTAGTACATTCTACAGAGGAGTTTTGCCTAAGTATAGGTCTCAGCTTGACACTGCTAGCAATGGATCCTTCTTGGGCAGAACTGAAGATGAAGCTTTGGAGCTTGTAGAGAACATGGCTAAGAGCGATTGAGTCTACAATGATGATTATGATAGAAGCAACAGAGGCAGTGGAGGTGATGATCAGAACACTAAGAAGGAGTTGAAAGCCTTACAAGACAAGATTTATCAGCTCATTTCAGCTGGAGCTAAACAAGAGAAAGTCAACTTTGTTGGTGAGCAGAGCCAAGGAGGGAATGCTGTGGTTAATGAGGTTGATGGTATAGAAGGACAAGAGGAGTTGTGCTTCATTAACAACAATGGTACTTGGTACAAGAAGGAACCAAATTTTCAGTACAACAACTACCAACAGAGGTCCTACTCTAACAACCAGCAAGGAGGATTTCAACAAAAGCAGAACACTCAGCAAGGAGGATTTCAACAAAACCAAAGTTACCCCTCCAAAGGAAATCAGTCTACACAAAACCAAGCTGGTTCATCCACTTCTTCTCCACAAGAGAGTAGTACTGATGCTATGTTGAAGCAAATCTTGGAGTCTCAAACTAGGAGTGAGAAGCATGTAGGATATGAGCTGAAGAATTTGCATGCCAAGATTGATGGAAGCTACAATGATCTCAACAACAAGTTCAAGGCTCTTGAGAATCAGTTTGCCTCAATGAGTTCTCACTCTAGTAGACAACAAGGTTCTCTTCCTGGAAAATATGAGCAAAACCCCAAGGAGACAATGAAAGCTATCACCCTCAGAAGTGGCAAGGAGTTATCTCCAAAAACTCTCATTGAGGACAATGAGAAGCAAGGTGGGGAGGTTGCCATCAACATAGATGATGATGTGGTGATTGTAGATGAGAAAGTAAATGATGAAATCTTGGAGAAGATAGTAGAAGCTAAGGGTAAAGGAAAAGTTGGAGAAGAGAAGAGAACAGTTCAAGATGGTGAAGTTGTTACTCCAACAAAAGAAACCTCTTTTAATCCTCCACCCTATGAGCCAAAGCNGGTTGCCATCAACATAGATGATGATGTGGTGATTGTAGATGAGAAAGTAAATGATGAAATCTTGGAGAAGATAGTAGAAGCTAAGGGTAAAGGAAAAGTTGGAGAAGAGAAGAGAACAGTTCAAGATGGTGAAGTTGTTACTCCAACAAAAGAAACCTCTTTTAATCCTCCACCCTATGAGCCAAAGCTACCATTCCCTAGAAGATTTAAAAGGCAGTTGCTAGAGAAGTATAAGGATCTCTTTGACAAGCAAATGAGTGAAGTTCAGGTTACTATGCACATCATTGATGCTTTCATGCTCGTACCTCAGTATAGTAAGTTCTTGAAGGATGCTGTAGCTGAAAAGAAGAAAGATATGGAGGGTATGATGATCCTTACTCATGAATGTAGTGCAATCATTCAGAGGTTAGATGTTCCCAAAAAGCTTGAGGATCCAGGATGCTTTACACTGCCTTGTACTCTTGGACCAATGATGTTTGAGAAGTGCTTATGTGACCTTGGAGCTAGTGTCAGGCTCATGCCTTTGTCTGTTGCAAAGAAACTTGGATTCACTCAATATAAGAAGTGTAGACTCTCCTTGGTGCTTGCAGATAGATCAGTAAAGTACCATGTTGGTATCCTAGAAGATCTCCCCTTGATGGTTGGTAACTGTGAGATCCCTACTGATTTTGTTGTGTTAGAGATGGGAGAGGAAGCAAAGGATCCTTTGATTCTTGGAAGGCCATTTCTAGCCACTGCAGGAGCTATTGTGAATGTTAGAGAAGGGAGGATTGATATTCATATTGGAAAAGAGAACATCCTCCACTTTGACATCAAAGAGGTGATGAAAAGGCCAAGCATTCTGAGTCAAGCTTTTTACATAGAAGAAATGGATGCTCTAGCTGATGAGATTCTTGAGGAGTTAGCCCTTGAAGACCCTCTCCAGCATGCTTTGACAATAGATGGAGAAGTTCAAGTGATTGAGAACAAGGAGAGTGCTGTTTACACAAGGATGCTAGATTCACACAAACCAATTGTTGGTGGAGATCAGTTTGAGGAACTGCCACAAGTGGTTCATCATGTAGCCTCAGCTACTCAACAAGAAGAAAACCAGCAAGATGATTGGAGTGAGCTCAAGGCACCTAAAGTAGAGCTTAAACCTCTTCCCCCTGGTTTAAGGTACGCCTTTCTTCGCTCTAACAACACCTACCATGTCATAGTGAGTAGCCTTCTCAATGAAAATGAATTGTCTAAACTTTTAACTGAACTTAAAAAGTATAGAAAAGAAATTGGCTACTCACTTGAAGATATCAAAGGGATATCACCTTCTTTGTGTATGCATAGGATACATCTTGAGGATGAATCTATGACTTCTATTGAACATCAAAGAAGGTTGAATCCCAACTTGAAGGATGTTGTAAAGAAAGAGATTCTCAAACTCTTAGATGCTGGTGTTATATACCCAATTTCTGATAGTAAATGGGTATCTCCTGTGCATGTTGTCCCAAAGAAAGGTGGTATCACTGTCATTAAGAATGATAAGGATGAATTAATACCAACTAGAACCATAACAGGCTATAGGATGTGTATTGATTACCGAAAACTTAACTCAGCCTCTAGAAAAGATCATTTTCCTTTACCTTTCATTGATCAAATGCTAGAGAGGCTTGCAAACCATCCTTATTACTGTTTTCTTGACAGATACTTGGGATTCTTCCAAATCCCCATACATCCAAATGATCAAGAGAAGACAACTTTCACATGCCCTTATGGTACCTTCGCTTATCGAAGGATGCCATTCGGGTTGTGTAATGCTACAGCTACCTTTCAAAGGTGCATGATGTCAATCTTCTCTGACCTAATTGAGGATGTAGTGGAGGTATTTATGGATGATTTCTCGGTGTACGGATCTTCTTTCTCTGCTTGTTTGTTAAATATATGCAGGGTCTTACAGCGATGCGAAGATACAAACCTCGTTCTTAACTGGGAGAAGTGCCATTTCATGGTGAATGAAGGGATTGTATTATGGCACAAGATCTCAGAGAAGGGTATTGAGGTAGACAAAGCCAAGATTGATGTGATGGTTGGGTTGGCTCCACCAAAGACAGTCAAAGACATTAGGAGTTTCCTTGGTCATGCTGGGTTCTATAGAAGGTTCATTAAGGTTTTCTCTCAGATTGCTAGACCATTAACAAAGTTGCTGTGCAAGGAAGCTGCCTTTAGCTTTGATGCAAAGTGCCTTGAAGCCTTCAAGAAGCTGAAGAGTGAGCTCATTAGTGCTCCTATTGTTCAACCACCAGATTGGAACCTTCCTTTTGAGATCATGTGTGATGCTAGTGACTATGCTGTGGGGGCTGTTTTAGGTCAAAAGAAAGACAAGAAGACTCATGTGGTATACTATGCTAGTAGGACTCTAGATGATGCTCAAATGAAGTATTCTACAACTGAAAAGGAGCTTCTTGCCATAGTATTTGCCTTTGAGAAGTTCAGAAGCTACTTGGTTGGGTCTAAGGTCATAGTCTACACTGATCATGCTGCATTGAGACATCTTTTGGCTAAGAAGGATGCAAAACCGAGACTGTTGAGATGGATTTTGCTGTTGCAGGAATTTGATCTTGAGATCAAAGATAGGCCAGGAGTTGAGAATGGAGTAGCTGATCATCTCTCCAGGATGAGAGTGGAGTGTGGTATCCCCATTAATGAGGGACTACCAGAAGAACAGATAATGGCAATTGAATCAGTGATAACAGTTTGTGAGACCGGGAGGAAGCTCGAGGAAGTCAAGGCAGTTAGTGAGAAGGAACCTTGGTATGCTAACTTGGTCAATTATCTAGCTACTGGAAAGAAGCCATTAGATCTTGTGGGATATGCCAAGAAGAAATTTTATAAGGAGGTGAAGAGATACTATTGGGATGAGCCTTACCTCTACATTCTTTGCAAGGATCAGCTTTATAGGAGAGTGATTGCTAATGAAGAAGTTGATGGAGTCCTAACACAATGCCATGGCTCAACCTATGGGGGCCATTTTGCAACATTCAAGACTGTTGCAAAAGTGTTACAAGCAGGGTTCTGGTGGCCTCACATGTTCAAAGACACTCAAGACTTTATTTCAAGATGTGACTCATGTCAAAGGAGAGGGAACATTACCAAGAGGAATGAAATGCTTCAGAATCCAATCCTTGAAGTAGAGGTGTTTGATGTGTGGGGCATTGACTTCATGGGACCTTTTCCATCATCATTTGGTAACAAGTTCATACTAGTGGCTGTTGATTATGTGTCTAAATGGGTGGAAGCAATTGCAAGCCCCACCAATGATGCTAAAGTGGTGATCAAAATGTTCAAGAGCGTTATCTTCCCAAGGTTTGGAGTTCCAAAAGCTGTAATCAGTGATGGAGGTTCACACTTCATCAACAAATTACTTGAAGGACTTCTCAAGAAGAATGGTGTGAAGCATAAGGTAGCAACACCTTACCATCCCCAAACAAATGGTCGGGTTGAGATATCTAACAGGGAGATCAAGTCTATTTTGGAGAAGATTGTTGGAACTACAAGGAAAGATTGGTCTAACAAGCTTGATGATGCACTTTGGGCATATATAACAGCTTATAAGACTCCTTTAGGCACCACACCCTTCAACCTATTGTATGGAAAAGCTTGCCATCTACTTGTTGAACTTGAGTATAAGGCTCTTTGGGCTGTGAAGCTGCTAAACCTTGATATTAAGAGTGCCAAGGAGAATAGACTGTTTCAGCTACATGAGCGTTATGAAATAAGGATGGATGATTTTGAGAACTCAAGGATCTACAAGGAGAAAACCAAAGCTTTTCATGACAAGCACATCCTGAAGAGAGAGTTCAAAGCTGGAGATCACGTTCTTCTCTATAACTCTAGGCTGAAGTTGTTTCCCGGGAAGCTCAAATCAAGATGGTCCGGACCTTTCAAGATCAAGGAAGTGAGGCCATATGGAGCAATAGTGCTATGAAATAAGAATGGGGAAGACTTCACAGTCAATGGGCAAAGAGTGAAGCTCTACATGGGTACTACAACAGAGGAGGAAGGAATCTCAGTTCCGCTCTCCGATCTTATCTCCGCCTAGTCTAAAACAAAGGAAGTCAAGCTAGAGACTTAAAACAAGCTCACTTGGGAGGAAGTCCCATGTTTATCCTTGTATATATTTTCTTTTAAGATTTTATTTCTTTTTACTTTTGATTTCTGGAGTGAGAATTTTTCAGATTACGGAACTGTGAGCACGTCTGGAGCGGGTCTTTGCAGCGGGTATGGATAGCCGCTCTACATCGAGCGAGTCCCAGCGCGGTGTTCTACCGCGGGGTCACGAGGCCGCTCCAGGCCTTGGGCTAAATTCTTCGATCTCGACGCACCAGATGGAGCGGGTCTATGCCGCGCGTATCAGGGGTCACTCCAATCTCTGCGTTCACAAGAGCGGTCGTATGTCGCGGGTTCAAGGGGTCGCTCTGCCCTTTCGTCATCGATTTGGAGCGGGTGCACAGAGCAGGAGTGTCGATGCCGCTCTAAACAATGCGTGCACCAGCGCGGGGTCTCACCGCGACCCTTGGCCCCCGCTCCGACACTTCGGCCCAGGTAAGTCTTCTAACCCTTAAACCAGTTTGGTAACCCAACCAAACCGGTAACCACTCAACCCAAACCGGCTCAAGCACCCATAACCTCCCGTGTTTCTCTCTCTCCCTTCCACGACAAAAACAAAGGTCTCTCTCCCCTCTCACTAAATTCTCCATTACAACTCCAAATCTTAACCAAATCATCCCATCCTTGTCTCTAAATCTAAGCTCTTTCCTCCATAATTTAATCCCCTGCTTCTTTCTTCCCCTTAATCAAGCAAGGTATGAGTTTTTAAGATTGATTTTCGTGGGTCATTTACCCTTGAATTTCAAACTTGATTTTTGACTTTTAACTTGCTTGATTACATTGAATTAAACTTAGGAAAGCTTCTATTTCATGATGGGTTGATGGATTGATGGTAGAATTTGACTGAATTAGAACTTGAAAAATTAGGGTTCTTGAGTTTTGGGATTTTGTAGATTATGAAGGAATGAACTTGAAAGATGGTTAGAGTTGTTTCATTGTGATGTTTTGAACCTTGCATGCAGAATCTCTTCTTTTAGATTGTCTATTCAAGGTTCATATCACTCTTTTAAGTGTTTCTCTCTTCCATTTACTCACATCTTTCCAAAGGTTTGATCTTTTCTCCAGGTACCAATGGGGAAGACGGGTAGAGATAAACCAAAAGCTGGAAAGAAAGACACTGAGAGTCAAGGTACTTCAGCTCGTGGGCAGATCGTCGCCCCGGGCCAAAAACCACCAAGAGCAGAGAAAACAGCTCGGCAACTAGCTTTGATTGAGAAGAAAGCTGGAAAGAGTATCATAACTTCTGCAGAATCAGATGAGAGTAGCAGCAGTGAGGAAGCGCAGGTTCCTCTCAAGAAAGTTAAGAAGAGTGTTGATAAAGGAAATGGGATTGTCGTGGAGAGAGATAGAAGTGAAACGCCAACTCCTGTCCAGCTGTATGAGCATTTGAAGAATGGAGTATCTTGGTCACCGACAAGATTTCCCGACATCAACATAATGAAGGAGTTAGGGATTGATGAGGACGTCGAGGAGATGATGACAGAGATGGACCTGAAAAGCTTTTACTCCATGGCATATCCTACCTACAAGGAAGTATCTTGTCAATTCCTTTCCACACTTGATGTTACTTTCAATTTTGAAGCTGCGCACAAGAAAGATGGTTGGGGAAGAATCAAGTTCAAGATTAATGGGAAGTTGTACTCCATGAGTTTCAAGGAGATTGGAGAGGTGCTGACACTTCCGGATAACGAGGATTCAATACTCCCTGCCCTCAAAAACCTGCCAGCCAATGTGTGGAAGGCAATTAGCGGTAATGATCATGTCACTGGTAGTAATAAGAACTCGGCGATACGACATCCGGCAGTTCGCTACGTCCACAGAGTGCTTGTTCATCTATTCTTCCCACGGAAAGAGCCGGGTTCTGTCAATGAGGATGAGTTGAGACTTCTCTGCCGTGCTATTTGGGAGAATGTACCAACAACCCAGTTGAACCTCCCTCGCTACAACATCTTCAGGGATTTGGGGATGGTTGGTTACCTTATGAGGCGCTTTCTGTACTACAAAGATTGGGTCTGGACAACAACTGATGACACCCCTAGACTTGGGATTGGAGGCTTGATAACCCATTTACTTATTGCCAAAGGAGTGGAGTTGGGAAGTGATGCAAAAGGGCCTTTGTTCATTGATGGACCTTACCTTAAGAGTGCCCAATATCTGAGTGGAGGATATGAAGGGACGTATGTTTACTCCTATTCTCTGAGAGGAAACACAGTCGAGTTCTTACTCCCGGCTCCAGCGGTCATGACATTGAGAAGGCCTGGGATAGTCAACTTCAACCTACCCAACGGAAGCTTTCTAGGCCCGCATGGTCCTCTTGACACCCTCGCCACTACTAAGAGAAAGAAATCAGAAAACAGTGCTGCTGCATCTCGTGACACTGCCACAGAACGGCCTCTGAGCCCTATCTACGGTCCTCCCCGCTACAACTTTGACCAGTATCCAGGAGCTATCCCTCACGGCCCCATCCGGGAAGCTCATGATTACATCAACAAGCTCCAAAGGTGGAACAAGTCTCAAGACAGAGCTTATTACAAGCTTAAGGCCAAATACAAAGAGCTCAAGAAGACAGTGAAAAGGCAAGCTGCAGCTTCTGCTCAGTTTATGAAGAAGGTTGCTGATCTATTGGTCAAAGGAAGTGTAGCAGGCTGCAAATCTGCAGACTTTGTCTTAGGAGAAACATCAGCTCCACAACCCCGTCCTCTTGACCTGAAGAAAGATCCTTACCTAGAGCTTAACCGTCCTCTCTCTCCAAAGCAGTATAACCGCATGAAGCGCAACCCTTACATTCCTCCCTCCCAATCAGACAATTAGTCTCCTTCCCTTACCACAACTGATGAGGAGGACATGTGTGATGATGCATACAGCATGCATGTTGTTGGGGAGGAGGAAAGTGACAGAAATGAAGGAGTTGGAGAGGAATATGAAGAGAGATAGATGAGAATATAGAAGAAGGAAGCAATGGAGGAGATGTACCGGACGACATCATCGAAGTGAGTGATGCAGAAGATGATGATGATAGTGATGTCGAAGACACAGAAAGCGAAGGCGAGGAGGACAGTGACGGTGGAAGCTCAGCTTCTGCCACTTTCTAAAGAGGAGGTACTCTTCCATCTCATCATTGTATATACCAGTCTTTAATTTTTCTTTTTATTTTCCGGTATCTCCTTCATTCTAAGTCCCACAAGAGACTGTGTGATTGAAGTTTGGGGGAGGTACCAAGTTTCTAATGCATTTTTCCTTGTTTTGTTTCATTTAAAGTATTGCATTGTAGATATCTACTTGCATAGAAAATCCAAAAACATTAAAAAAAATTTCAAAAACAAGAAAAAGAATCATGTAGTTGCATTATTTACATTTTCTCTTAGTTGAGTCTAAAGCATATAGGTTGCATTCATGTGCATTGGGAACAATGATTTTAAAGTACCTTGTAGAGAAACATGTCTAAAGCTCAAAGTAGCACCTTAGTTAAACATATCAAGTAGCTTAGACATCTCTTGAAAACCTTGCACGCTTCGAGCCTTGAAAACTCTTCTTAAAAACTTGTTTGCTTGCTTGAGATTAACATTGTTCTTGTAGCCAACTCCAAACTGAACTTGAAGTGAATGAACTTAATTTCTCTTGCAAATGGGCAATTGCATACTTAGTCATGGATTATACACATTTGGGTTATCTTATTCCATTTTACCACTCTTTGTTAACCCAAATGGCACCTCCATTCCCTTAAACCCTTACCATTCCTTGAAGCCAACATTGATTTGCTTGAGTGAGGCCTTTTTCGTGAAAGCTAGTCATGTGCAAAATCTTGAGAGTATTAGGAGCGACAATGGTTTGTTCTTATCTTATGCTAGCACTAGGACCTAATTTTGGCTAGCACTTAGGATGGTATTTGGGTTTGTAAGTTGGATTTTGATCTTGAGAGTGAGAGGTGAAAAGAAAAGAATAAAAAGAGTGACAAAAAGAAAAGAAAACCACTAGGGATATATATAAAAAAGAAGAAGAGAAAAGTTTGTAAGCTCTAAAATCCTTTAGAAAAATCCCTTTAGAATCATAAAAAAAAAAAAGATGAAAAGAAAGATTTGGGATAGACAAAGAAAAGAAGAATTAAGTAGGAATTAAGAGCTAAGTGTGAAAGTGTTAGAAAAAAAAATCCCTAGTTGGTTGAAAGCAAGAGATTAAGAGTGTTCATTGGGTGAGTGTTGAAGATGAGCAATCTTTTGGGTTTTTGGGGCTTTGAAACAAGATGATTTGAGCTTAGAATTACTTAGGAAAGGGGTAGAATGATGAGAACAAGTCATTGTATGCATGAATTGCTTCTTTTCTTAGATAAATTTTGTATAATGATCTAGCTACTAATCTTGAGAGTAAGCCACCATAAAAAGAATACATTTGAACATCTTTTGTTTCACATTGAACCTTTTTGCTCACCAAGCCAAATGATTGAGATCAATTGCCCATTTGTGAGACTTCACCTTGTGTGTGTGTGTGTGTGTGGATGAATGTGAGAGTTGGTTGAAGTAACTTGTTGGTTGAAGAGTATTGCATCTTGTTTAAAGGCATAAGAGTACCAAGATAGGCCTAGAGAAGCTAGAGTACAATAAGAGAGTGTGTCCATGCTATTTGCTATGTTTCCCTTAGGATGTTGAGTTGAGTACTAAGAGGTGTTTCTTTTGGTTATGAGTTCCCACCTTCAAACCTCTTCTCTTACAAGTTCTTGAAATGTTCACTTGAGGACAAGTAAAGAACAAGTTTGGGGGAGTTGATGTCTTGTGATTTTCATTGAATTAACTAACCATTTCTTATGCATATTGGAGTTTAGGATTGCATAAACGCATTATTAGGTTGCATATCCATTTGCATTTGTTTTCATTAGGTGATGGAATACCTCAAGGAGCTTATAAGGGAGTTTGAAGTGGTTTTGGTTCAAGAAAGGCTGAAATGATCAGCATGCAAGTTCCAAGTGTCACAGCGGGTTCTCACCGCGGGGTCAGGGGGGCCGCTCCACGTTGAGCGAGCTTCGGAGCGGGTTCTCACCACGGGGTCAAGGGGGCCGCTCTACATTGAGCGAGCTTCGGAGCGGGTGTCTGGAGCGACCAAAGGACCCCGCTCTGGACAGGACACATCCGAAGGGAAATTCTGCATCAAGTGTCGGAGCGGGTATCACAGCGGCCAGGAGGGGTCGCTCCAGATCGTGCGTGCACCAGCGCGGGGTCTCTCCGCGACCTTTAGCCCCCGCTCCAGCACTATTCCTATGTCGAGTTTTATGTTTTATTTCGGCATGTTCAGTTTGTTGACTGATCCCATTAGAGCCTTTAAGCACCCTATAAATACATTTTAGACCCTAATGATAGGGATTATCTTGATTTCTCTCCTAAACACTTGAGACTTTGGTGAAAAGTTTATTCCTTTAATCTAAGTTTCATCTTTTATCTTGTGTTCTTGAGATTTATTAAGTGTTTCATTGCTTTTTAATCATGATTAACCTTAAATCCTTCATAGGTTTAAGTGTGATCATGGTGATTAGTGAGTAGTCACTTTTGGATACATGGGTTAGGGAGACCAAAGGGTGATTAAGCTATATCTAAGGTGTTTGAGTATAGATCCATCTTATCCCTTGCTTGTAGAGTGGATTTAATGCTATTTTAGAGTTGGCCTCTCTAGAATTGAGTTTTAGGTATTTCAAGCCCATAAGGTGTTTGATAAAATACCTGAACCAACTCTCCAATGCTTTAAACATTCTTTACCAAAGAGATTTGTTGTTAAAGATGTTTGGATGGCTAGTAGACTTGATTTTAATGATTGTTTAGATAATATTCAACCTAAGAGATTAGATGCTTGAGTTATCTTTGCAAATGAACATTCATCTAGGGATAGAGTTTGTTTAGAACTGTGTCTAGGCCTAATGTAGATAGATTGATTGAAAAGCTTACACCTTTAGATTGAACTTAATTACCCAAGATCAATTCCCTTATCTCATGAGTTCTATCTTCTCATTTTGAAAGAAAGCTTTGATCTTTATTGCTTATTTAGTAGTCTCTTACTTTAAAAATCTTCTCAACATTGATAGCACTTAGATTAAGCTTTGTCTTGCAATTCCTTTGTTTTATGATTACTTAGAACTGGTTTGACATCTTTTATACTATAACATTTGATTAGGAATTCAAAAACTCCTATCATCAACCTGAAAACAGGTGGCGGAGGTAGTAAGCGCGTGCTCTGCTCATTAACCCGATTGGGTGCAGAGCTGGTCGTTGCTACATTATTTCCCATGGCGCTGGTAACAGGTGGGTTAAATGTTGGTATTGTTCCCTCGTGAAGTGTATGATGAACAGATTCCTGTCCGTCCTGAGCAGTGCCACTGGGGGAAAAATTCAGACGACCGCGGGGGAACGTGGGATCAGACAACCGATCTCGGAACGTGATTCCTGAGCCCTGGCGTTGTGGTGGCTGGGTTGTTGCAGTTAGAGATCTGGTTACCTCTTCAAATCGTTGCTGTCGAGCGGCTAATTGCTGCATCGCACGCTCAGTTTCTTGAGCTCTGTCTACTAGCTGCACCATCATTCGACGCATCTCGGATAGCTGAGATTCCGATTGATTTTGAGCTGGTTGACGTTGAGGGTTCTCGGGGGATGTAGCCCCAGAGTTGTTTCCTCCGGAGGGTCTTGAGTTAGTTACTCCAGTGGTGATCTGGCTCATTTGAGCATTAGCCGGAGGCTGTTGCTCAGATCGGTTATCGGCGTGTTGAGGCTCCTGGACCTGGGGGTTTGAGCCTCCGCCGTTTGGTGATCCATCGATCTGGATTATGGGAACAGGAACAGATGGGTTTGTTGTCTGGTTGGATGGATACACTCTTAAGTTACGGAGTAAGGGATTCGATTATTTCTGTCCCCACAGGCGACGCCAAATGTGAGGGGTAAAACTCACTTCCTAGTTTTTAGATCAGGTTAAGGTTGAGGAAAGATAACGTGAGCTGAATCCCGTTAGAACTTAGAGAATGAATTTGTGATTGTATTGATGAATAATGATTACAAAGATGATTCCGATGGTTACAAAGAATTATGAAAATATTTCGTGAGCAATAATATGTGTAAAAATGGTTGAATAAAAATTGATCCCCATCTTCTTTGTCTTGCTTCCCTTTAAATAGCCTCAGGCTACGTTCGAACGATCTTAACCAACCCCCGAGATTTACTCCGTGCAGTTGAGGGATTTACAACAGCTCGGCTTTGATCGAATCGTACGCCTCTTACTTCGTATCTTGAGCTGTTTTTGTTAGGTCCCTGACAGAGAAGCCGGACCTCTTTTCTGTGACCTCTTTTGTAAGAATCCCCAGAAGTAGTCTCCGTCTTTAGGTGAGCTTCGTTCTCCTTTGAAATGATAACCCATGTGCGGCCCATCATTAGGCTAAATTGATTGATCTGCTAATTTCAGCTAACGGGCCATATTTGGGCCCAATAATATTTTCCTCATTTTGTAGGAGACCACCCATAAGAATCTTGTCTACCATTCCGGCTAATAGCCAAACCCCTAATCATTGTAACATCATCCGGATGTATGTATGCATTAAGCAAGTTTACATTCCAGGATTTAGTCAAAGGATCAATAAGTTGATCCACCGTTAATGTAAGATTAAAAAACTGTGGTTGCATTTTTGGTTTTGCTGATCTCGGGCGAGAAGCAGGAATCCATGGATCATTCCATACTGAAATGGTTTGTTCCGTTCCAACTCTTTTGATTAGCCCTTTATTTACCAGAGATCTAGCTGAACAGATACTTCTCCAACCATACGAAGGTGAATAAGATCTGTGTGGATCCAATGGATCTTAATCTGAAAATATTTGCCTTTAAATACTTTTGCAAACAAACAGTTTGGCTTGTCGATTAGACTCCATAATTGTTTTGCCAGTAAAGCCGTATTAAAATTTTGAAGATCACGAAAACTAAGCCCTCCTTCCTCTTTGGACAGACATACCTTATCCCATGAGAACCAATGTATACCTTTTCTATTACCACCACTGCTCCACCAAAAGTGTGTCGTAGCCCCTGTAATTTTTTTAGTGTCTGTCTTAGGCAGTCTATAACATGACATGGCATGGTTTGACATTCTCGAGGCTACTGATTTAATCATAACCTCCTTTCCACCTTTAGAAAGAAACCGAACTGTCCAGTTAGTCACTTTATGATTAACCCTTTCATTCAAAAAACCAAATATTTGTGTCTTGGGACCCCCCAGACTTTCTGGTAAGCCTAAATAATTACCCATACCTCCTATTTTAGTAATGCCAAGCTTATTTTGAATATCCAGTCTTAGTGAGTCTGATACTTTGTGTCCAAACTGCAGAAAGGATTTATCAAAACTAATAAGTTGACCTGAAACTGCTCATAGTCTGTAAGGAGCTTTAGGATAGCATCGCATTCGACTATTGTAGCTTTACAGAAGAATAAACTATCATCTTCGAAGAGTAAATGTGAAATTGGAGGCCTTCCCCGTGAGATTTTTAATCCTATTAATCGTTTCTCCCTCTCTTCCTTCTTAATGTTTGCAATGAACGTCTCCGTACATAAAATAAATAAGTATGGGGACAAAAGATCCCCTTTTCTTAACCCTCTCTCTGGAACAATGTTCCCCTTAGGTTGACCATTTAGTAATACTTTGTAAGTAACCGAAGAAATACAAGTCATCACCCGATCAACCCAAACTGAGCAAAAGCCCATTTTCAATAATAGCCTCACCATAAAGGCCCATTCAACCCAATAAAAATCTTTACTCATATCCGTCTTGATCGCCATAAATTTTTTTTACAAGCGTTATTTGTGTGTAATCCATGAAACATCTCCTGTGCAATAAGTATGTTATCCGAGATGAGCCTACCTGAGACAAAGGCCGATTGCGTTTCCGAAATAAGATTGGGCAATAATTTTTTCAAATGTTGGCACAAAACTTTAGATATAATTTTATAGCCCACATTACAAAGACTAATGGGTCGTAGCTCCGTCATCCTATTCGGCCTAACTGTTTTCGGGATAAGGCAGATATTTGTCATATTCAACCTATCATTGAGAGAACCCAAACTGAGAAAATCATTAACCATGTGAACCACATCATCCTTATTAACCGACCAGGCCTATTGGTAAAATAGTGCCATCATCCCGTCTGGGCCTGGGACCTTTTCAGGGTGCATCATAAATAGGGCCGTCCTAACTTCTTCCTTGAAGGCTGAGGCCGTTAACCTGCTATTTTGGGCAGGCGTCACCGAATGCGGCACTTCCACTAGAAACCTTTCAAATTCTGATGGTGAGGAGGAGTGGAACAAATTGTTAAAATACTTGACTGCCACTCCTTCAATCTCAGCCTCACAATTTATCCAATCACCATTCTCATTATATAAGCCAATGATCCTATTCCGGATCCGCCTCTGTTTGGTTAAAGCATGATAAAACTTAGTATTTCTATCTCCACATGTATTCCACAAAGTTCTACTTTTTTTTGTTCCCAATATAGTTCTTCATCTCTATATGCTTCTTTTAGTTTCCGTGATACTTCCATTACCTCCTCGTGAGATATTGACATATCATTTTGAACCTCCTCCAAAGCCTTTTGTAAAGTATTTATTTGCTCTTTCCCATGAGATGGATTCTCCTTCCTCCAAACTGAAATCGCCCGTCTGCAATTATGAATCCTATCTACTATACCCCCATTTGATCCACCTCTTGGGTTAGACCACCTCGTTCAATAGATTCCATCAGCCCATCTCGATCAATCCATCTTTTATCGAACATAAATTGTCGGCCAAATTTAAGAATTGTATCCTCGATCGAGGCTACTATAGGCCTATGATCGAAGCAATCATTCCCAAATATTCAACAAACGAGCATAGAAACAGGTTATGCCATTCACTATTCGCCAGAGCTTTATCCAGCCGACATTTAACGATATGTCCTGCCCTCCTACCACTTCATGATAGAGTGTTAACCAAACTTGGAAAATCCAAGAATCCACAATTTTCTATCATGTTATTAAATTGAAGAAATGTATCTGCATGTCTGAGGACTCCCCCTTCTTTCTCATGAGTTAGCTTAGCTCAGCTTATTTATTATATGTGCATGAATTAAATGAACTAACTCGCGATCAAACATAAAAATGAAAAAATAAGAAAAAATAAAGAATATTATATATTATAATATAAATTTAAAAATCCAAAGTGTTAATATTAAATAGTGAATAAAATCAATACCTAATAATATATTAAATCAAAACTAAATTAGTGATCCAAAAATATATTATACATAAGAGTCTTGTGATGATTTATATCAAACTCGTGAGTTAGCTCATGTTCATTAAAGATCGTCCGTATAACTCATGATCTAATTTAAGTTCGATCATTAAACTCATTTATTAAATGAGCCAAAAAATAGAGATCATGTTCATGAAAAATCGAGTTGAGCTGAGCCAGTTCATGAGCTATAACTCATTTTGACACCCCTAAATAATGTTAACCAATTTGGATAGTCTAATAAGTAAACAAGACAACAAATGCCCTTTCTCAAGAAAAATAAAATAAACTAAACAAGACATGCATCCTCAAAACTGTAGAAGTCAAATACAAGGAAATACATTTGGTTTATCGTAGCTTCGTTTCTAGATGTTTTGGTAAACTCGGAGCTGTGGCTACCTTGAGGAAAAGGTTTGTATCATTTATCTGGCAGTATATAACATTGGACCATTGCAAAATGTATATAGTGACATTAGCAATACAAAAAGAAGTAAATGCTCAATATCTCACTGGAGTAGATACACCTCAGCAAGGAGCTGACGGAGATTAGGATTCTCCAATGCAGCTATCACTCATTCTTTACCTGAATCTTCATTGGCGTGAGAAATTACTAAAAGCAAACAGAAACAATCACACATATTACATATACAAGATAACAAGTGACGTTTAAAAATAATGTGTAAATCAGAAGAGAGTGAAGAGCTTCGTCTTTTCATCTAGCATAGATGGATGACCTTATAATGAAGTGGTAAACATTCTCTAAGCTTAGCTCTCGAAGACAGACTAATTATAGTTGCCATACTATAATACTGGATCGTCGGTGAAAAGAATTGATTTTGGCTGGAAAACTCAGAAAACACATTTGGATTCAACTTCTAATAAGTCAACCAGAAGGTTACAGATGAGTATGTGAAAACGTGACACGTGGGATTAGTTAAGAAAGTCTCTGAGTAAAACAGAAGGTTAGTGGAGTTAAACTAAATACGTAGGCACTGTCTTCATCATCATCATCGTCGAGATCGGAGTCTTGGAAAGTTTCAGGGTGAAAGAGATTGTGAAGATGATAAAGGCAGTGATGATGATGAACACACAAGGCAAGCCACGACTAGCCAAGTTCTACGACTTCTTGGTCCGGTACCTCTGATACATAGTTCTTAATTTACAAAATTGGATCTACTACGACCTATTCTCAGATTTGGATTTGGATTTTTTTTCTGGTTTTAGCCTGTAGAGAAGCAACAGGAGCTCATCCGCGGCGTGTTTTCAGGTTTGAATATTCCCAGATTCCGATCAACAATCACCTCGATCGTGTATTATTTATCGATCATGTTTTAACAGTGTTGAGCAGTAGACCTGAGAACGTAAGCAACTTTCTGGAGATTGATGCATTGTTTGGGCCGGTAATGCCTTGTGCTATGTGACCTCTCAGTAAAAAAATCGAAACTTTGTGTTTGAATCTTTTTTTTTTTTTTTTGTAGGATTCTCGGCTTGTGTACAAACACTATGCTACTCTCTACTTTGTGCTTGTATTTGATGGATCAGAGAATGAGCTGGCTATGCTTGATCTCATTCAAGGTGCATTCTCTTTATCTGTTTATAAATAATCACTCTTGTTCTTTGACTCCAATGATAAATATCTTGCTGTCAGTCCTTTTGGAATAATACAACAATATAGCTGTAGTTTGCTTTCAACTTTTGGAAATCATATTACTAACTGAGATTTGCAATTTCAACATCTTCCATGAGTGTAAAGCTAAAACCACTCCACTCAGTATAAACTTTTAATTTGTCTACAGGCTGAAATGGTGTGTTAGTATGTGGGTGTTCCTGTACTTTGGTTTGATATTGTGTTTGGTCGATAGTTGATCAAGTGTCAGTGTAGTTCTTTCCATTTAGTGTATTACAGAGAATATACGGCCTTGAAAGTCCTGCAAATTATAATGAATCTACGCTTGTCAAACTGTTGTTAGAAAAAATATTAATGGTTGCCTATTCTCCTGCTCATTGGTTTGTCCTCTTAAAAAATATATATTAATGATGACTTCAGTTTGATTCTTGCATTGGTAGTTCTTGTTGAAACTCTGGACAAATGCTTCAGCAATGTCTGTGAACTCGACATTGTGTTCAACTACAGCAAGGTACTAGTATTACGAAGAATAGTTTATATTTGATACCTTTATATTCATAACCTGGAACTGCATAATAGTTTGGATAACTACATGTTACGAAAGCGTAGTGATTTCTTTAGTTCACAATGTTGCAGATGCACACAGTGTTAGATGAGATTGTGTTTGGAGGACAGGTGCTGGAAACTAGGTCTGATGAAGTCATGAAAGCTGTTGAAGAAATCTCAAAGTAGCTCCCTCTTCCCTCGCTCTACTGCTGTTTTCATTTGTTGTGTGGTGATAAACAGATTCACTTTCGGGATTTGTGCAGATTAGAAGCTGCCTCAAACTCGATTTCACTTGTCCCCAAGTCTGTTTCCGGTTGGCGTGGAGGCCGATAGCTTCAAAATATATTCTTGAACCGTGACAGAGAACAAGTCAAGATTCCGAACTATGTTGAAACAAAATTTCATGTAACGAAAATTTACTTCACACTTTGTAATTCGTTTCTTCTTTTTAAGTGGGCTTTGTGCATATGATATTTTGTTCTCCTCTGGCTCCTCCCCTTGCTTGAAAATGTGTGTCATGCTTGCACCAACGTAAGTGGGCCTGAGAGTCGTAATTGTAGAAATGAACTGCATGCTGTTTAGCATTATTAAAAACGGCTGAAGTTGAAGTTGAAGTCTGAAGTGGCGTCCCATTGGGTAAGAACCGTAGTATAGAAGATTAATACTACACAAATATCATACTGCTTGAAGATAACTAATTATATGCAGGAAGAATGAAATTCGAGCAAATCCGAGTTCTCCAATGAAGCAGAAAAAGAACAAAATACACTTTCATTTGGCAACCTCTTCAGACTTCAGTCAGGCATTTAGGTATCTATTCAACAAGTTTTAGTTACTTCTCGGCTGGGATGAAAACATTAGATCCTATCAATTCAGTCTCAATAGGTAATTCAACTAGATAAAATATATAGAGTCGGGTATCTTTTCTCCTAAAATGAGTCGTTTTATGGTCTATTATCCAAAATGCTTCTCCAACAGAAAAAAAAACTATTAAAAAAAACATTGTCTATTACTAATTGTCCTAGAGACAGAAAGTAAAACCCGCAACTCATATCTTCTTCACTTGTCAATTCCTTATAAGGTTAGAGTCGTTAGACAATATATACCTCTTCAACAAACAGTTCACATAACTGTAAACCGATTTCAAAGTTGTTGCCATTTTCTTTAACAAAGCAATTTTTTTCGTTATCCATGAATCACAAGCAATATTTATTCATGGATCTGTTAGATTATCTGGATGGTGTGTAATGCTTTGATTTTTGAAGACCACAGTGATGTGGATAAGCTCTTCCATTAAGTCATCAGCAAAGAGGCATCCACAAAAGACCATTCTTTCCAGCCGGTACAACCAGCACACAAGGCGATAAAGGCAATCCAACTATACAAACTTTGCTTGGAATGGTTCATAAGGTTCATGAGCTCACTTGGACCAACTATGGATACTTCACTCGTCTAAGAAGTCATGAGAAAGAGAAAGAGTAGAGCTAGATCAAGCTTGGAACAAGCTAACTTGAAAGATAGTCAATGTTTCATGATTTTCGATGCATTCATCTACAAAGACCTATGGGATGGATCACTCAGATTTTCTTTGGTTTCTACTGACCCAAACCCATCTATTATCAATTCTAAGTCATGTTATTGGACCAGACCACTCAGAAAAGCCAAAGAAAGTTTACTGGACGACTTGACCTATTTTGGACTGTTTTTGGACCGAAATGAGGTTTCTCAGGTCGACAACTCTGGGCCTAGAATAAAAAAGATCTTTTTTCATATATTTTTGTCCAAGCAAATCCAAGGAGTGCGCTTGAGTCAAAGACATGTGGGAGGTCAAGAGTCAGTCCAAGTATTCAGTCAAAAGTCAAGTCTTTGTTTTATGTTTTCCACATCTTGTTTTCTTCATTGTTTCTTTTATGAAAGAACTTCCAGCATGAGGACAAGCTATCCTAAGGAAGAACATAAGCCAAAATTTGACAAACCACAAACCATTCAGCAAGAGAGAGGTAAAGTTGAATATTCTTTTACCATAAATCGTGACATTCAATTTTTTAAATGTCAGGGAAAAGGTCACATGGCAAAGGAGTGTCCAAACTGAAGGACAATGGTGATCATTGCAAATGGAGAGATTGGAACCGAGGAGGAAAAAGATTCAAGCTCAGATTCCTCTGAATAAATTTGATCGAAGCGCCTGAAGGTGATCTACTTGTTGCTAGAAAGGTTTTGAGTATGCAGGTAAAACCACAAGAGAATGAACAAAGAGACAACCTGTTCCATACCAGATGTGAAGTGCAAGGAAAGCTTTGTAGTCTTACCATAGATGGTGACAGTTGCGCTAATGTTGCTAGTGAGGTGATGGTAAGAAAGCTTGATTTGAAAACAACCAGGCGCAGTGAACCTTTTTGATATCTTGCATATTTACATGTTTTTAACAATCATATCTTGTACATTTTGAGCATATAGATTAGAGATTAGGCATATTTAGAGTCCATATTTCATTCATTGTCCTTATTAGGTGTTGGAGTGTGCAATGGAGTGATTTGAGATGTTTGGGAGATTTAGTACCCAAAAAGAGGTGAAGAATGGAGCTTGGCCGAGCTCAGACCAACCAAGAAACACTTTGGGTGAGGATGCGGGTTATATCCACCGGGTAAGCTTACCCGCGCGGCTTGGGCGAGCTTTGGTCGCAGACGAATCCACACACGGTAGAATGTGCTGGGTAGCCTTACCCGCACGTATTGGAAGAAACCACACGGCGTAGAAAGCACTGGGTAAGCCTACCCGTGCGGTTGGACGAGGAGGATTCTAACCGGGTAGAAGTGTGCGGGTTGGACGAGCCTGATCTACCCTGAGCGTTTTTTTCTTCCCTTGGTCGACCAGAAGTGTTTCCAAGGCCATTTTAGTCTTTTATCTTGATGTTTTATTCCTTTTAAACCTAAGTATAAATACTCTTGTAATCCCATTTTGGGATTATATCTTCTTTTTTCTCAAAAGCACATTGGAAAGTTGAATCATTTAGTAATTTAATCTTTGTTTCTTGAGTAATTTGAGTCTAGCTCTTCTTTTTAACATGATTAGTCTTCTATCCATCATGGGTTTAAGCTTAATCATGAAGATTAGTGAGTAGACCATTTTTGGATTCATGGGTTAGGGAGATCAAGGGTGATTAAGCTAGATCTATGGTGTTTTAGTATAGATCCATCTTATTCCTTGCTTGTAGAGTGTTCTCAATGCTATTTTAGAGATGCTCTCTCTAAAACAGAACTTTAGGCATTTCATGCCCGAGAGGTGCTCGATGAAATGCCTGAACCAACTATCCAATGCTTTTTTAACATTCCTTACCAAAGAGATTTGTTGTTAAAGGTGTTAGGATGACTAGTAGACTTGATTTAAATGATTTCTTAGATAGTATTCAACCTAAGTGATTAGATGCTTGAGTTATCTTTGCAAATGAACATTCTTCTAGAGATAGAGTTTGTTTAGGTTTGTTTCTAGGCCTAGGATTGATAGAATGATTGAAAAGCTTCTACCTTTAGATTGAAACTTGATCACCCAAGATCAACTCCCTTGTCCCATGAGTTCTTCCATCTCATTTAGAAAGAAAGTTTTGATCTTTATTGCTTTATTAGTAGTTCCTTAGTTAAAAATCATCTCACCAATTGATAGTACTTAGATTAAACATGGTCTTGCATTCCATTTGATTTAGAATCGGTTAGAACTGGTTTGACATCCTTTATACTACATCATTTGATTAAGAGCCTTGAAAACTCCTAACATCACTTTTCTACTGCAATGGATCAATGAAAGTGGATGTATGAAAGTAACTAAGCAAGTTCTAGTTCCTTTCTCTATTGGAAGGTACAAGTCTGAGGTTCTTTGTGACGTGTTACCAATGGGAAATTGTCATTGACTCTTGGGTAGGCCGTGGCAGTCAGATCAGATAGTGTCTCATATTGATGGTTTCACAAACCTATACGCTTTGGAGTAGAATGGGAAGACATTACCCTCATGCCAATGACCCAACGCGAAGTCTACCTTGATTGGAAACGTCTCAGAAAGAAGGAGAAAGAACCAGGCAGTGATGAAAATGGTACCTTGATCAAACATGCAAACTTTCTCATGAAAGCCCTCAAAGAAATAGGTAAAGCAACTCCACCTCATTCTAAAACCAAACCTGATAAGTCTTGTCTTAAACTAACCAATTTGGAACCGGTGCAACCGAGTAGACATGACTCTCTTATTCAGGAAACTAACAAAGAAGAAATATGTCGCTTGAAAGAAGGAAAGAAGGATGAAAACTGCCTTGTACCAAAACCGTCTCTTGAATCAGTCACTACAAAATTTCTTCCATAGCAAGGTAAGGCTTTTGTTTTGAATGATTATCTGTTTGGAAGGTGTTATGATGTCTTCTACTGATGTGAAACTGTTAGGATTGAAAAATGTCAAAGAAATTTGCTTGCCAAGCTTTGTTTTTGATGGAATGATTCAGTCGATTGTGCCACAACAATATTTTGACCTAAAACGTTTTCAGACTCTCAGTTAAAATTTTCTAACCTTTTTATGAACTTTGATCAGATTTCAATGCTTTACAAATGTTTTGATGGTTATAAATTTGGTTTGAAAAGTGATTCGTCTCCAAAAATTTTGTTTGATCACTTAAGTGAATGTTTTGTGGGTACATTTGATACTAGTTTGTTGAGTGTGTTTCTAGAATAAGGAAAACAAGGAAGGAAGAACCATGGACGTGATTATCATGGACCAGAAAAGATGGCGAGCCTTGTTGGATCATTTCTTACTCGACCGTTGGCCAAAAGATGATAGGTAAGCCTAAACCGTTCTCTGATTTCTTTGGAACTAAGACACTTTCTTTGAATGCTCGACAAACAGATTTGAGGTCAATTCCTTTTGAAGAAAGGGGGGGATGATGTGACCCTGATAAGCTCTTCCATTAGGTCATCCGTAAAGGGGCATCCACAAAGGACCATTCTTTCCAGCCGGTACAACCAGCACACAAGGCGATAAGGGAGATCCAACTATACAAAATTTGCTTGGAATGGTTCCTAAGGTTCATGAGCTCACTTGGACCAACTATAGACACTTCACTCGTCCAAGGAGTCATGAGGAAGAGATCAGTAGAGATAGATCAAGCTTGGAATGAGCTAACTTGAACGATAGTCGACATTTCATGATTTTTGACTCATTCATCAACAAAGGCCCATGCGATGGATCACTCAGATTTTCTTTGGTTTCTACCGACCCAAACCCATCTATTATCAATTATTGGGCCAGACCACTCAGGAAAGCCAAAGAAAACTTACTGGACGACTGGACCTATTTTGGACTGTTTTGGGCCGAAATGAAATTTCTAAGGTCTACAACTTTGGGCCTGAAATCAACAAGCTCTTCTCTGATATACTTTTTTCCAAGCAAAGCCAGGGAGTGGCAGATTGAGTCAAAGGCGTATGGGAGATTAAGACTCAGTCCAAGTATTTAGTCAAAAGTCAAGTCATTGTTTTATGTTTTCCACATCTTGTTTTCTGCATTGTTTCTTTAGTCTTTCAAACTTCTATTTCTTTTTCTTAAGTCTGTAAACTCTATAAAAAACCTAAGTTTGCCAATGAATAAATCAGACTTGTTTGAGATTAAAACCTTTGTGTTTAGAGAATGATTCTCGTTTGTTCCTTGTGAACATTTCGATCTTTGGTGGATTCCAAGAAGCTGCAGTTTTGGCAAAAAGGCTTTGAAATCATCTTTCTGTAATGGATTCTCTGGTTGATTAGTCTGTTTTGGACCTGAACCGTTAACGAAATTTGTGTACCAAAAGAAAAGAAAAAAAGAAGATTCTAAAATGGTTGAAGTGCCCATTTATATAAAAATATGAGTTCCTTCTACTTTTTGAAACTCTCATGATCAGTTCTTATATTTTTCAGTGACATTATTTTGACCTTTTACTACCCAATAGATATACACAGTGTGACATGATCTACACATGATAAAATATATAGTCTTCCACAAATAATTTCTTCATTCCTTTATGTGTATAACTTATGAAATTTTAAATTTATTTCCTCATTATTTTATTGGGTTCAGTCGACTTCTCTATGTTTTCATTTAGCTTTGTATAATTAAGTAACTACTAACCAACCAACTTTATTTTTATTTTTATTTCTACATGTCAAAATTGGTTTATATGATAAATTATTAGTAATTTTATGTCAGATTTGAATTTATATATTGTGTAACTATATAACTTTATTGTTTATGTATACTATTCTCCAAAGTTTAAAATGTGATGTTTTATATTTGTGGGAACCGATATTCACCTCTGTCGATTCTACGTAAATAAAGGAACTTAGGGAAAACCCTAATTTCCCAGAGGACCCGGCTATCTGCGGAACCGCACACAAGCAATCAAGAAGACGATGACAAAATAAAAAGATATGAAAAATGAGATAGAGAGCGAAGAGGATTCTTATTCTGAATTCTGCGTAAGAGTGGTACAACAAGAGTAAGCCTTGACTACAAGAGCTGACGGCGAGTTCCCTAGTTCTAACAACCTAAGACTGAAAACCCTAGTTGAGACGCAGCTCGATAACAAAAAACGGAAAGTTTCTTAATGCTAAATTTGGTGGTGAGAGCTCTGAAAAATCATCTTATTCTTCTTTCCTTGGTCTTCTGCTTATATACTCCCTCCTTAGACGGTTTAGTCCTTCCTTTTTCGCCCAGATTCGATTCTATCGGAAATCTTCCTTAGACGGTTTAGTCCCTCCTTAGATGGTTTAGTCCTTCCATCTTCTTTCCTTTTTCGCCCAGATTCAACTGGTAAGACAGTTTGAGATGAAACGAGAGACGTTTCGACCATGGTTCAGAGCACGATCGAATCAAAGGACGTATGCCTTGCGTTGAGAATGCGGGTGAGCGAGGCTCGGGACGGCCAGCTCGACGTAAGGCGAGCCGAACCGCGTTGGTTCAGCTCGCCCTACGGCGAGCTGAACTGGCTGGTTCGGTTCGTGTGGTGGACGCGGTTTTTGCGGTTTTTTTGCTTAACTTGGACAATCGTGTAATCGGAGATTGTTTCGTTCTTTTTTCCGAGATGAGAATTTCCAAGTTTCGCGCGGATTTCTTTTGTTCAGAAAGTCCTTAGCATTTTATAAAACAACTTCTCGTGTTTTATAAAATGTATTTTTATTTTTACGAAAAGTTTTGGTCATTGATTCCGTCGTACCCATTTTGACCCCAAGAGACGAGAAGGTCTTTTTTGATTATTTCATAGTTTGATACGAGTTTTCTGTAACTTCGTATCTCCGTAGAAAGTCTATAGTTTCTTGTATGCTTTTTTGGGACTTTTAGCCATTGATTCCGTCGTGACCGATTTTGACCCCAACAGTTAGCCCCCCAGCTCGTTAGAACTTTGAGCTTCTAGCGTGAGGTTCTAGCGAATGTTTGGACAATTTTAGGCAAGTTAGGCGGAATTTATGGTTGAAAAGTTCCGTTGAAAGTGGTCTTCCCACTCTCATTGGAATGGAAAGCAGTAGGATTGGGGCTGCGCCTAGTGAAAGCTGCCTACGTAGCCTCTTGAAGGGATCAAGCCTTTTGTAGTTCGTTTTAGAGTTAAGGTTCGTATGACCTGTTTTCGATTGAGACCGTTACAGTCTAGTTATGTGTAGAAATTATCAAACATAGCGATATCGATGATTTTTTGTATCAGCCTCGAGACTTGCCTCGTAGGCTGTTCGCTTCGGCCAAGTGTGGCCATTATATTTTTAGACAGGCCGTATGCAGCTTTGAATCCGTGCCGCTTTGCAGCCATCTTTTTAAATTTTGTTTTGCGTTTTAAGAGCAAGTTTGTGTTCGTATGAATGTGGAGGGAAGAATATGAGTTGTCATCTCATAGTCTAACTCTTTTTTTGTAGATCGCCCTATTCATTTTGCTTGTTTTAGGATGTTCAGAATCTCGTGAGCGTTTAGATATGGACGAAGAGACATGCCTTTAGGATCTCATTTCATGCCTTGAGACGTTAGAGACCAGTGTGCTGGGTTTAGGGAAAGACCTAGGTTTACTTTTTGTTTTAAGGCTTTGCGATGACTAATCGGCGGTCATTTTGCCTGTTGCAATTTTAACCTGATTACGTACCGATTTGAAGTCCGCGATAGGTTCTCGGCTTATACGACTTGTCTGGTCAGAATCGAGCAATAGTTTGGATTTCTTTTATAGCGCTATTACCCTTTTGTCGGCTGTACGAGAGCTATCTCTGCGAGATAACTTAAGTTTGTTTAGAACTGTTGCGAGTTTGTTGTGATCAGCAACAAACTTTAGTGGTAGATGTTTCCGTTTCTTGGACCTTCGCCAAGGATACATATCTTATGAATTTTTGTATGTTTTATAGTCGGAATGGACTGTTGGGTCTTCCAAGAAAATGATTTAATCGAGGAAGGTATTCTTTGTCGAAAAATTGTTCTTCAGGCGTCTGCGACATCTCGGAATGTCGAAGATGGGTTTTTATTTCGTATGTCGGGTTTCGTGTTCGAAACGTTTGCAGGCTCGAAGATGTTGCGCGGTGTTGCAAGGGTTTTGTCTTAACCCGCTTTGCAGGAACACTTTGGTTTGTTTGCGGATATTCGCAGCCAAAACTTACGTTCCTGCTTGGATGTTAAGTAGTTTGATTCGTGCTAGAGCAGTTAGGACCGAGGGGTCGGGTAAATTTTTCCCGAAACGAAGTGTCTTTAATTACAGTGCTTTGCGAAGTATTGGCTCTCCGAGATCTTTTCATATTTTTTAAGGATAACTCGTACGGCTTCAGTAGCTTTGTTACGAGTGTTTTCTTACACATCAAATTTTCTAGGCAACTTGCTTCAGAAGTAGAGTGAATTCTGAGAATGTATAACTAAGTCAATTTTCGACAAGTTTACATTGTCCGTTGAATGTTTTGGCTTGGCATGAAGGTTGTATTCAGCCGCATAGCCAAGGACGTAGTTGGTAAAGGATTAGACCATGACACCTTCGTGTTATCAATAAGGTCGAGTCAGTTTGGATCGCCCTTATTGGGGATGCTGTAACCTAGCTCGGCATCGAAGTGAAGCGTGATCGAACAAGGGCCAAGTAGCGTTTGTCAAAATTAATATGCCAAGTATATCCGTTGTCATAGAAAACGTTTTCCCGTTTTAGGTTTGATTTATACGATGAAAGTTTCGTATAATCTTTCCTTTGTTCGTATGGAAGTTGTTTGTTTTTTACCCGAGGGAGACAGAGCCTAAGAAGCTCGATGCAGAACCCGTGCGGAGTCGTTTGCGGGGTAGTTTCTCATATGTAACCGAGAGGAATGAGAGCGGATGCTCGTAAACCGCAGAATGAGATCTTTCAGATCGTGGTGCGAGGAAACAAAGTTTAGATTGGACTGATCGTATAGGATCGTATAGCTTGGTTTTCGCTATAAGCAAAGTAATTTTTGCAAAACCTGTTACGTTTACTTTCGAAAGTTACTTCGTTATGACATGATCCTAACTATACGAAGGATTTTTCGCATAAGTAATGGGCAATTAATTTAGTAAATCGACACGACTCATTGGGATAACAATGTTTCCGCAGATTTTTGAGAAACTTTTCCGCTTAGTTTTTGATTCTTCGGTCATAGTTTCTTGGAGTCACTCGTGGAGTTTTACCAAAGGTTGTTTCACCGAAAGCAAGTCGCAAAACGTTTTAGCGGGTTTCTTGAGCGGAACGAATCACTTGACCAGCAATAGGATCAGTCGGCGAGCAGGGAGAATGTGTTCTCTATTTCTGCTTTGTGTTCTCGATTTTTCTTTTGCCGAAAATGTTCTTGACATTATTATGTGACTCACTTGGCTCGATGGAAAATAAGAGCAATGATTTGATGCCTAAAGATTTCTCGTATAATTTTTTGATTCTTATACGAAACTTGTTTTATCAAGTTGAAAAAAATCTTTATGACTTCGGAAAATCATCGAGTTTCACTCTGAAGTTTGGCAGAGGTTTTCTAAACGCATGATTCCGATGAGACATGCTGTATAGTCCTCGAGATTATTTCCCAGATGATTTGGATCAGATTTTAGCGTTTAGACGGATCTTAGATTGTCGTTTACTTTTGGGATGATATTGACGAGGCATCGCATTGTCTTAATATTTTTCCTCCTATTTTCGCGAGAGTTTGCTTTATAGAAAGAGTTTCTTGATGCGAGGAAAAAAAATTTTCGACTAAAGAGAGATTTTATAATATTCTAACTTTGTTTTTATTAAAAGTTTCAAAAATTTTGAATACAAAGCGGATATTAAAAAAATATGGGAGTATACGAATACTCGTATACGCACCCATTCCCCCTTCCGTTTCGGAAAGGGGGACAGCTGAACTCATCTTTAGGCGAGCTGCCGATGTATTCCTTTTGGAAATCAAGCCATCTCGTAGTTCTGATTGTTAGTGCGAGTGTGTTTACTCGGCTGTTGCAGACTTCTTTATCACTTTAGTCGCTGGATCGGCGTCTTGGTCCGGGTTTGTCTCCTCTGGTTGGGTAGTAGCGATGGGTTCGGAAGCTTACTGCTTCTCGACCGTTGCTGATTTGGGGTTGTTTTCCGTGGGGGGGGGGGGGTGTTAACTTCGCCCGTTTCGATTTCGCGATTGCGACCGCCAATTGCCTTAGCTTATGTTCAGCTAAAAAGCACGACCACGACTGTGTCTGGCATCCCCAAATTCCCACGACTCCCGTAGGGGTTGGGAACTTGATGCCTAAGTTGTACGTCGATAGAACCGCCTTCATGGAGTTTATCAAGGGTGTGCCCATGATCACGTTGTAGATGGCTGGACAATCGACGACCGCAAAGTTGACAATTTTTGTTACTTTTTTTGCGACGACCGGAAGCCGGATCGATCATAGAGTCATAGCCGTTTTTCCGGAGAAACTGGTCAACGACTTTGGTATTGGCTCGACCTCCGATAAATCGATTCCCATGCGCACCAACGTGTTGTGGAAGATTACGTTGACGGTGCTTCTGGTGTCGACCAGAATTCGGGCGACTTCTAACTCGCTTATGACTAAGTCGATGACGAGGATCGGCATGTACTTGATCGATGCCGCCGGTTTTCATGTCATCGAAAGCGATTACTCCCTTCGGAGTGTCATCCAATGGTGTGTTCCAACTCGAACTGGTTTTGACTTTTCGTTGGTTGGACTTGATGGACGAGATGGTATAACTGTAGTATTGCGATTCGCCGATGATCATATTGACCCTCGGCGGTTAGCGTCGTTACGTTTCTCGGCCGGCTGGTTCCCTTGAGGCGAAGTTTCCGCTCGTGAGTTCCTATCGGTTTTCGGGGGGCGATCCGAATCATGAATGAGGTCCTCCACGCTGGATACCTTGGAGAGTTCTCCCACGAGAAATTTTGCGGCTAGTCTAGCGCCGAGAACTTTGCAGTTCTCGGTAGATTGCCCGCGAGTCTGGTGGAGATCGCTGAAGGAATTTTTGTCGTAATTCGGATTCCTTGACCACGTGTTCCCCGTAGTTCGCCCCTGCTCCGATCCGGAGTTGACGGCATAGTTGTGTGCGCCTTGGAGATCCTGTCCCTTGTGATGGACGCATTTGTCGTTACGAGGGTTTTTCTATCTCAGCTTCTGTTCAGAAGCGATGTCTTTTGCGGACAACTTCACCGGCCTATGCTGTTCAGACAGGATTTTAGTATCCTCTTCGATGGTTATGTAATCGGTAGCTTTGTGGAGCACGTCCTGGATCGTCTGCGGTTTCTCGAGAGTTATCCACTTTCGAAACTTCGACTTGAACCAGAGCGATTTTCTAAGCGCGTCGATGGCGGCTCTGTCGCTTATTCCACTAACCCTAGCCATGATAAGTTTTAACTTGCTCATGAAGTCACGAAGAGGTTCGTTTTCCTTCTGGGATAAGCTCCAGAGGCCGGCGTCGGAAGTTTCCCGTTTTATAAACATCGAGTATTTCTTCAGGAATTCGGAAGCAAGCTGGCGGAAATTCCCGATTGAATTCCGCTTAAGCTTGGCGAACCACTCGAGCGCTGCTCCTTCTAGGTTTTCGACGAAAAGACAGCAGTCCCGTCTGAGCTTTCCTGGATCGGGTAGCTTGACCTCGGTGATGCGAGCCGTAAAAGGCATTTTCCAAGATTCATATAGCAGCCGATCTATCTCGGGCGCGACGCTGGTAGCATGGTGAATTTGAGATTTCATCCCTTTTACCACTGCGGTCATTTTAGTAACCTTGTTGGCGTTTTCTGCGAGCAACTCGAGATCGTTCCTCGGCCGTTTCTGCGCGTTGCACGCAGTAGAGCTCTTCCTCGTCCTCAGTAAGAGAACGCTCGCGATTTTTCCTCCTCCTCGGATGGACGTCTGCATCTGCATCCGACGGATCGGATTGGTCGCTTGTTTCTAGGTTAACCCTTTCGACACCGTCTTGTTTGGTGTCCTGTGTGCGAGTAGGAGATTTATCCAATTCGTTCAGCGTCGTGTCAGGGTTATATTTTTTGGAGTTTTGCTCTGGCAGATCGATAGGAGTCGCAAAATCGAGCTATCTCTGCGGATCTTAGTAGTTCCGCGCGTGCGAATTGCCTTGGTTTTCGCAGTTAAGGTTTCAACCTGTTTTGCGAGTGAACCAATGAGCTTTTCTTGCTCCTCCGACTTCTTGTTGAAGTCGGCGAGCATCTTCTTGATGGTCTCGGTGTTAGCATTAGCGTTAATTGTAGAAACATCTGGTGGTGGCGTTTTCCAACGCTTTCGCTATCGACGCGAGTTGGGTGTTCTTCTGTCATCGGTTCTCGATTGAGCGTGCTGCGGCTTGAGTGTAAGATAGATCCGACCCCCCCCCCCCTCCTTCTAGCGCAAACTGTGGGAACCGAAATTCCCCCTGTCGATTTTACGTAAATAAAGGAACGTAGGGAAAACCCTAATTTCCTAGAGGACCCGGCTATCTGCGGAACCGCACACAAGCAATCAAGAACATGATAACAAAATAAAAAGATATGAAAAACGAGATAGAGAGCGAAGAGGATTATTATTCCGAATTCTGCGTAAGATTGGTACAACGAGAGTAAGCCTTAACTACAAGATTGACAGCGAGTTCCCTAGTTCTAACAACCTAAGACTGAAAATCCTTGTTGAGACGCAGCTCGATAACAAAAAACGGAAAGTTTCCTAATGCTATATTTGGTGGTGAGAGCTCTGAAAAATCATCCTCTTCTTCTGTCCTTGGCCTTCTGCTTACATACTCCCTCCTAAGGCGGTTTAGTCCTTCTTTTTTCGCCCAGATTTGAGTCTATCGGAAATCTTCCATTTATCTCGATCTTTCCATTTTTCTTTGGAAATCTTCTATTTATCTTTAAACTTGAATGTTATCTTCTTTCTGCGAGTATACAGTCAAACCGTCATTGTATCTTTGGGCTGGACTTCGTCTAAAACCGTGGATAGGTTTTTATCGCGTTTTAGGACTTTTCGAGCCGCTTTGTGATAAAAACCGTTTTACAATTTTAGACGAGATCGTTTCTTGATACAATGCCGTTTTTATAAAACTTCTCGAGTTAACCGTATAGTTTGACAATGTACGATGTTCCGTCTAATCGTTTCTGTTTTATATGATATTCCCGAATTCTTATGAGAAAATAAGACTTTTATGATTTTTATCGTAAAACTCGAGTCGTAAGACGGATCGAGATGAAACAAGAGACGTTTCGACCAATGTTCAGAGCAAGATCGAATCGAAGGACGTATGCCTTGCGTTGAGAATGCGGGGGAGCGAGGCTAAGGACGGTCAGCTCGACGCAAGGCGAGCTGGTCCGGGACGAACCAGTTCGCCGTTCGGCGAGCTGAACCGGCTGGTTCTGATTGTCACACGTCGAACTGGTTTGGTCGAACCTGCTCGAAGTGTGCCGGACGCGGTTTTTGCGGTTTTTTTGCTTAACTTGGGCAATCGTGGAATCGGAGATTGTTTCGTTCGTTTTTCCGAGATGACAATTTCCAAGTTTCTCGTGGATTTCCTTTGTTCGGAAAGTCCTTAGCATTTTATAAAAAAACTTCTCGTGTTCTATAAAACATATTTTTATTTTTGCGGAAAGTTTTGGTCATTGATTCCGTCGTACCGATTTTAAATCCAACAGACGACGAGGTTATTTGTGATTATTTCCTACTTTCCTACGAGTTTTCCGTAACTTCGTATCTCCATAGAAAGTCTGTAGTTTCTTGTACGCTTTTTCCGGGACTTTTAGTCATTGATTCCGTCGTGATCGATTTTGACCCCAAGAATATTTTTATACGTAACATACTTTGCATCACAATATCATTTTATTTTGCAACACTTGATACAAATGTATTATTTTACAGCAAGCAAATAGAAAAACGCTTTGACATTGAGGATAAAATTTCCTCAATTTAATAGTATCTTTACATATTTGGTTGATTATACTCTAAAATATTCACTATACTCATTATTTTCTATTCTTAAATTAGTTTTTTTCAGAATTATTATCGTATCAAATAAAATAAGTTAATATATTTTTATTTTAAAATAAATTAAAATTTACTATACATATATAAATAAATTTGAAAATTTAAAAAGGATAAATATTGACTGAATGATTCAAATTTAAATTATCCTAGATTTTCGGAAAGTTTGGTAACGAAAACGTTTGTGTGGATCGTTAAACCCACACTAGATCTTTGGTAGTGATTGTTTGTAGAAAATTAGGAAAGAAATAACGTAGGCAACAAAATCCTGTGAACATAATGATGTAATCAGATATCGGTTTATGAAGTTGGACATTTATTGATAAGGTTTAACTCATAAAATGATAGATAGAGATCGAAATGCAACTGTTAATAATAAGGATCGAATACAAAGTAATCAGAATGAGAAAGCTTGAGGTTGATGTCGATGTGTTTAGTGTATGTCTCTAGGATTTTATGTGTCCCCTTCTTGTTCTTCTTTCTTCCTCTTTTACAACTTTTTCCTCCTGAAATCTTGGTTTCCCCCATTTCACGTGATCTGGCTCTCCTCGACCTTATCCCTAAGTAACTATGTTATTAAAAATTATTTTGTATTCTATATAAAAAATTAGATTTTTAGTAATTTACAATCATCTTCCTCTACTGTTAATCTTGTTTGTCCTTCGATTTTTACAACATGACCGATATCACTCAAATTACAATAAGAAGTGAATTACTCTCTCAAATAAGAGGTTCAGTGTAGTACTTAGGAATCAAATCCATAAAGACTCTAGGATTACACAGTAGATTATAGTGTTTAAAATGAAGTTAGACTGGCAATTGGTTTAAACGACTTAAAATAGTAATTAAAATGAGGTGAACAATGATTGTTCAGTATCTTGATTTGAAGTGGTTCTAGTTGGGAAAATAGCTAGATTTAGGTATTATCTCAAGAATTAAAAACATGTAAGTGATTTCTACCTTTAAAGGTTTAATTGTTCATGAACTCAAACTAAATAGTAAAACCAGTTAGGTTTCCTTTGTTTGGCTCTCGGATCTCAACAATCGTATTTTGATATAGGAACAATGTCGATCGATGCGTCTAAGCGAGCATCGATCGATACACCTTCAAGCAATCGATCAATATGACAATGGTCGTGTCGATCGACGGCTCTTCCAGCAAGCTTTACGAGCAGGTTAATATTGTTGTCTAACTCTCTAGACCAACTTTCGTGTGAATCTAGTTAGTTAGGTAAAGCTAGTTAGAGTTCAGGTGTTGAGGAAATAATTATTTATCTCAATCAATACTAAGATCTAGATTTTAGGGTGATCAATCCTAAATCTAGTATTAAGCATAACTAGGTTGAATAAATTATTTAAAACACCTTACACTACAAGAAAACGTGGGAGTAGCGACTAGAATTTACAACCACATATGTGTAGTTGTAAATTAACATCTACTTTACGTCTATTGTACGACTACAAAGCATTTCGTCGTAATTTTGACTTAAAATTGCTACCAAGTCCGTAGTCGTACATTAGTAGTTAAATAACGACCAATTTACGACAGCAACTCTACGTAGACGTAAATTGGTCGTTATAGTATGACCAAATTACATCGATCTGTCACTTTAAAATTCAAAACTAATTGGTCGCAAAGTACGACTAGATTACGACAAATGCCTAGTTATCGAAGCAAATTGGTCTTAAATGTTCGAAGCTAATTGGTCATAACGTTTCCTATAAATACAGACCAATCTTTTTCTCAAATCCGAAAAGATATAAAAAATCTTTGAAAACAGAGAAAAAAGATATGGGACCACAAGTAGGAGGATACCAATGTGAGACTTACTTATAAACGTAGATCTCACTTAGAATATAACGGCTTGTGATTCCATTATCTTTCTTCTCATTTTTTTCAAATATTAGAACGGCTGTCCCAAATTGGTCGTAATTGGGTTAAGTCACCCATTGGTCGTAATGTTAATACGTCATTGCGTCGTATTTTGTATATTAGGAGGAGCATAGTTGTAAGTTGGTCGTAATATTACGACTAAATTACAACTAATTGTATATTACGAGGACAATGATTGTAAATTGGTCGTAATATTACGACTACATCACAACTAATGCTTAGCATCTGATTAACAACCAAATTACGAGAACAGCAGTTGTAAATTGGTCGTAAATTTACGACTATTGTACATCTAATTGTGTTGCATCTGTGTACCTACTAAGTTACGAGGAAAGAAATTGTACATTGGTAGTTGAAAAGGTAAGTTTGTTGTAACGTTGTTACCTACCAAAATCGAAATTTCCCTATAAATAGGATCTTCGCCCGCATTCTTAATATGCAGAAAACAAAAACGAAAAAAAAAAATTTAGAAATATTTATGAGATTCAGAGTTGGATGTATGCACATAAAGATTCAAGGGGAAGAGTAACAGACGAATTTCTCAACGGAGCAGAGATATTCATGTACCAGGTCGGACAGACATCTCTCACATAGGAAACGGGTAAAATGTTCTGTCCCTGTCGTAAATGCAACAATACGAAGTTTGCTGCTAGTGAAACGGTTTGGAAACATATAGTAAATAGAGTATTTACTCCACATTACTATATCTGATTTAACCACAGAGAAGGTGATAACATGAATGAAGCTAGTAGTAGTAATCAGGTTGAAAATGTTCATAACAGAGAAGAACCACATTTGCCTTCTGAAAGTTACCTTTAAGAGGATCATATGGTAGATCATAATAGAATGCATGATATGGTTACAGATGCATTTCGTGAAACAACATCAATAATAGAAGAGGTAACTTGGATGCAAAAAGATTTTATGAAATGCTAGCAGCAGCTAATGAGCCAGATTATGAAGGTTGTAGAGAAGGATGATGAATATCAAAACTGATCATAACTTACCTGAAGTTTGTATGGATGCATGGACTGAGTTGTTTAAAGAGTATTTTCCTGAAGATAATTTGTGTGCTGAATCTTATTATGAGATTCAGAAACTTGTTCATAGTTTTGGCTTACCTTCGGAGATGATTGATGTGTGTGCAGACAATTGTATGATATATTGGGGGAGACAATGCAGAATTGTTAGAGTGTAAATTTTGGAAGAAGCCACAATATAAACCGCAAGGACGTGGACGGAATAGGGTGCCGTACCAGGGGATTTGGTACTCACCTATTAAGGATAGACTGAAGAGATTATATCAATCTGAGAAGACGGCAGCATCAATGAGATGGCATGCGGAACAAACTCAGAAGGAAGGCGAGATCAATCATCCCTATAATGCAAAAGCGTGGAAAGGTGAAACTGATTTCTATGGAGTCTTACAAGAGATCATCGAAATGGAGTTCCCCGACATGAAACTGAAATGTGTTCTCTTCAAATGTGACTGGTTTGACCCCACCGCCAATAGAGGCGTTAGGTATAGCAAGTTTGGTGTTGTTGATATAAATGGTACACAGAGGTACACCAAATTTGTACCCTACATATTGGCTTCTCAAGCAGACCAAGTTTGTTTTATTCCTTACCCAAGGATCAGACAATCTGGAAGTTCTTGGTTAGCTACTATAAAAGTTACACCTCGGGGCCGAATATTGACTGATGAACAACCGCCTTTACAAGAAGATGCCGTAAATGAAGTTGAAGTACCTGAGCAAGCTATTGATGATATCTTACTTGTTGATCCGTATAATCCGAGATATGAAGAACTTTCAGACGATGCAATTATGGATGAAGCCAACGAAGATTAATTTGAAGAAAATGATGATGTGGATGATGTTTCTGAAGACGACGAGTGATCGAGTTTGATTATATTAACATTTTTGTTTTATTATGTTGTTCACTTATCATTAATATATAATTTATCGTTGATTATGTTTGGAAAATTATGAAATTGTTTTGGAGTTTTGGAGTTTGTGGTTTTGGGGTTTGGGGTTTGGGGTTTGGGGTTTCGGTTTTAGGTTTCTGCGACTCATTAATATATAATTTATCATTAATTATGTTTGTAAAATTATGAAATTATTTTGTAGTTTGGGGTTTTAGAGTTTGGGGTTTTGGTTTTTGGGTTTCGGTTTTGGGTTTCGGGGTTTGGTTTTACGACACATTTACGCTTAACAGGAAATTGGAAGCTAAATAGTCGTAATATTACAACCACATCACGAAATAGATTAGGATGGACTTAGATAATGATGGGATTGGAAAATGTTTAGACTACATATATATTTTTTATATAATAAATTTGAATTACTTATAATGATCTATGTTGTTTATAAATTTGTAGATTGACGATATTGATATGGCTAGCGGTAGAAAGAGACTTTGGAACCTTAATGCATCCGGAAACTCTTACGGGAGTACCTTTCTCAGTCAGTAATCGAACCAATCAGCTTCTACCTCCGCCGGCACACATCCGGCCAAGACAATAATGTTCCTGAGAGCCGTCCTAGTGTTCAGTGTGTCCCCCCACAGGCATATGACCCTCATGAAGAAGCTCCATACTATCCTCAATATGATGATCCTTCTGGATACTTTCCATATGTGCCGGACCAACATCAGTACGATCATCAGCCTCCGTATTAACAGCAGCCTCAGCAGTCTCAGCCTCAGCAGCATTTTTCACCGCAGCCTCATCAGCAGCCTCCACATCATCCTCCGGCTCCTGGAGCTGCTCCTGTAGCTGCCCCTGGAGCTGCTCCTGTAGCTGCTCCGGATCCTGCAGCTCTTCATCCAGATTTGATGGTGCCTCCGAATGCACCATATACAAGATATACTGTGGAAGACATTCTCCGGATTCCGGGACAAGAAGGTTTACGAATCATCGATCCAGATCGACGACCGACACGTTTTGGTAATTATTTTTAAATTAACTTCAGTTTAAATTTTTTATATATAACGATTAATTAATATATATTGATATAAATATATTCTTTCAAATTTTATAGGTTTGCGACGGACGATTTTTTGGGACAGAGCATTGGGGATATCATCAGGGCAAACTTCCGGGAAGCGCATCCGAACTGGTCTCTTACACCGGACCATGTTCGCGTTACTTGGTTCAAGTGTTTCGCGGTTAGTTTTAAATATAATTTTATTTATTATTGATTTAAAAATATAATTTGATTAATTATAATTAAAGTTTTTTATTCATAATTTTTTTTGTAGCAAAAATGTAACTGGTTTATCGGTGTCAACGAAGAGGTCAAGGCAGAGTTCTACAAAAAGGCGATGGCTCGTCTAAAGAACATTGTTGGTGATTGGAAGGAGAAGTGGATGGTAAAAATATATGACACAAAATAAACCTACCTCTGCAATGAGGTTTGGAATGGCTTGAAGGCTTTTTGGATGAAGAATGAATCAGTACAGAAGTCTACCAAGTACTCTGCTGTCCGGATGACCCTTGATGCTGATGGTAACCCGCCAGTACCTCATACTTCCGTACAGACTTCACATGCTGGGAGGGCACTACAGATTGTAAGTCTTTGATCTTTCTTAATTCTTATTATATTATTGAATGCACAAATTTAATTAATTTGATTTTTTTTTAATATAGGCTGCCAAAGAAGGAGCACCACCATCTCTCGCCCGACTTTACAAGATAACACACCAGCATTCTGATGGAACTTTTGCTCACCCTCAAACAGAGAAGATCTTCAACGAAGTAGATGCTCGGATTGAGGAGATCCAGACTCAGCTGCCGCAAAAAAAAAATCCGAAAGGTCCACCGGTCGAGCTTTCCACTATCGAACAAGACAATATTTTTGAGCAGGTAAAATATTTGATCTTTTGTTTGAATACATTTTTATTTTTATTTTTTGATTAAGTTTTCACATATGTACTAACTAATTAATATTCATTCATCATTTGAAGCTTTTCTCGAAGAAAAGGGGACATGTAGTTGGGATCGGGATTGTCAACGATGTCCCGAGGGCGAGAGCTGAACACGCTGCAAGAACTGAAGAAGATTCCTCTCTTAGGAGGGATTTTGAAGCTGCCAACCGAGTCATAGACAAGCACAAAGAAAAAATTTAGGATATGGCAAATATGCTCGATCTGATGATGGAAAAATCGAACCCGAACCCGACAGTTGCCTCTGCATGGCAGGCTCTACGTCCGACCTTTAACACCGACCCCACTCCGGAAAGGCAGATAGATTTAGAGCGACGTGCGGCCCAACATACTTCCGATCTCTTGGACGAAATAAACCTTAATACTTAGTTTTTTTTGGTTTTAATATTAATTTGTAGTTTGAATATTTTTGTATTATGGATCTTATGTTTTTGAAATATGATTAGATATATTTTCTTTTCAATTTATGCAATTTTAAAACATAAATAAATTTTAAAAATTAGAAGATTTTTCTTTTAATTTTTCTTTTAAATTAAAATTTAATATAAAAAATAAAAATTCCGTTTCGTCGTAAATTGGTCTCTAGTTTACGAGTAATGAACATCCATTGTCGATATTTGCTAGTTGTCAATGTGCGATTAATTTACCTCGAGAGTCGATGTTCTTTAGTTGTAAATTTACGACCAACTAACTACAAATATTTTACGTCATGTTTACGACCAATCGTGTAACGACTAATGTACGAATAACTGTTTTACGTCACTCTTACGACTACACACTCTCCGTCTAATTTACGACCAACACCTTAGTCATAATATTACGACTAATGTACGACCAATCTCTGTAGTCGTAACATTATGACCAATGTGCGTCTAATAGTGAGTTACGACCAGCGTATAACGACTAATTGCTTTTCAATGTTATTTGGTTGTAATGGTCGTATTACGACTAATGAACAACCAATTCCTTAGTCGTTAAGGACGTGTTTTCTTGTAGTGTTAGCAGAAGTCATATTATCAATACATAGATCAACCTCATGAGAAACCTAAATCTAACAAATGAGATTACTCAAAAATATTCATAAGAGACAAGGTTATGATGGTGTGAATAAAACTCATTGTGTAAACAAGAAACAAAGTAGAATAAAAGTAAAGAAACAAAGGAGTTCAAGATCTTCTTTGTTTTGTATTTTCAGATCTATCTCTCCAAACTCCTAAAACTCTCTTCCTTCAATGGTGAATCAAGTTTCTCTTCTCAAAACTAGGTCTAAAAGGTCTCTAGGAAAGTCTTCGCTCTAAAATGATACAAAATCCTAGTAATATAGCCTACAAGCGGCCAGGGACTTAAATTGCAGTTAATGGAACTTTTATGAAACTTGAAGTCTTCTAATTTGTCATTAACTGTTGGATGGTCTCGGCGACGAACGATGGGAACATAGTCACGCCGATCGATTATAATTGGTAACCAGCGATCGACATAGCTCTTCAAGTGTCGATCGATATTTCATCCCAGCAGAAGCTTTCTTCAAAGTCTCCAAAATGTTCCAAAACATCATTTTTCTTCATGGGTACCTGAACATGTAAATTACTCTAAAAGGGGTCCAAATTCTTATAAAATACTTTAAAATCATATCTAGGTCCTGGTCGAAAATGGGTAAAATCCATGACCTATGAACACCCCCAGACTTACCCTTTTGCTTGTACTCAAGCAAAACATACATGTAGTTTTTTGAAAGAGGTTCTGAAAAATAGCAGGGACTCACAAAATTTCAAACTCAGAATCATCACCACTACAATGTTACAATCACATCGAATACGTGTCAACCTCAGAGATACTTTATATACATTATCCTAGTCTAGCAACCAAATCATTCTATCAGCAACTTAGCAAATACTAGCTTGACTCACCCCTCTACTAACCTCATTTAATAAATATAATAAAGTGCAGACTTTACCTTGGGAGTATTGATCAGAGGATACTTGGACTCTTACTCCATCAGGTATCTGAGTAAACAGGTAGTCATATTCTGGTTTCTTTTCTCCCTATATCCCTCTTCTTTGAGTCTTTTCTAATTCAATTAATGCCAGTGAACTAAGACATGTACTAATGCCTTCCATCTTGTTCACCTTATTGAATTTTTATTTGGACAAAGTGTATGAGGTCATCGGTAATGTACCTACCCCTCCCTATCACAATGTGTGATCATTCCTTTGAATTAGAATAGTGGGGTCATCGGTAATGTACCTACCCCTCTGCATCTCAGGAAATCATCTCAATCTTTTTTTTTAGATTCTGAAGAGAGGGGAGAAAAAATCCAAAAATTTACAGACTCATACCTTCAGACCTGAAGGAGGAATCCGATCCAATGTATACCAAGCCCCAAAGCAAGCAGATCAGTCATATTAGGGTTGGAGGTTAGCTTTGGTTCTTCCAAACTTTCTAAGCAAGTGTGATCTAATGACCAGGTGATCCACTTTAGTATCTCTAGTATAATCTGCTGTTAATAAGTCTAAGAGTGGTGCTGATGCATGGTTAAATCATAAGCAAGAATTTTAAAATGATCATAATCCATTTCTCAAATAAATGAAAACTATTTAAAAAAAATGATTTTGATAAAATTCAATGAGACAAAAAGTTAGCAACTACCTCCCCCAAACTTAAATTACACTGCCCAGTGTAACAAGCCTAAGAGTGATTTGAGAAATAAGTAAAAGGTTATAGAAAGAAAAGTTAGTGTTTCTGACCTCCCTGAATGCGAAATCGATCGATCGACAGTAAGATTGTCGATTGATTAGATCATAAGGATATTGATCAATAAAGGTGGTAAGGTATCAATCCATATTGAAGGGACAGAATTGCACGATCGGGTTGGAAGAGGTCTAAATCATCTGATCTTTCAGTTCTGTTACCTCTATTAGACATTCCAAACACAAATTAGAGATAAGAAAAACAGTCTGAAAATATAAAACATAATAAGTCTAAAACATAAATCCTAAAAATCCGACAACATGCAATAAAAATAAAAGAAAAATGGTCCACAATAAAAAGGGATAGAAATGTGAGGACTATTCGGTGTCCTCATCGGTCTCATCGTCGTCTCTTGGATGTGCAGCGTGGCGAGATGGTCCTGCAGCTGATGGCGAGGTCGCTCTAACACTCCTCCTGCTCCTACAAGGAGGTTTCGTCACTTTAGCCAAGATGGCTCGGAGTGCATCGACCACGACCCGCTGGAAGTCTCCATGCTGCATCGGAACATCTGGAATGATCGGGAAGTCAGGGAGTGGGGGCTCCTGCTGCTTCTGCGCTGCTCGATCTCCTGGAGGTCGACGGGGTGCCTCTGAAAAATTGCGCAACAGGCGCATGTCTGACTAAAACCGGAGGCAATCAGCGTCGACCTCAACAAAGTCTGTGACCTCCCTGTTGGGCAGTGGTAGCAAGCGAATTTGGTTACCCATCCTGAAACACCAGATGCGGTCCTCCTTGAGCCAACTCGAGCTCGACAAATGCTCCACGTCCCGGAAAATGTGAGAGCGGTTGACATTGCCTTCATCCAGATGGATGCCGAGGTGCTGAGAGATCGGAGTAAGGAGACTGCCAACCGTCTCCTTCTTGGCGTTCGAACCCTTGAACGCTTTCATCTTCAAACCCACCAGATGCTCAGCAAAGATAGCACCGAGGTTGGGTGCTATGACTGTCCCGTCCTCATCAAACCTGCGCAAGTCAACCAAACCATCCAAGGCGCATAAGAAGAGTGTGAGGTCGTGCATCCGTACCTTGTTGGGCTCCATCTTGCACAACAGAGTGTTGGCAATAGCCAGCAAGAAGTAGTGCAGAGTGGGGTGACGAATGTCCGTCATGGTGGCCTTGTCGGAGCTCAAGTGACCCGTACCGATGAGTCCCCAGATCTCTGACAGTCTAGGAAAAGGAGGCACAATGCTGCGAGTGGCTGAAGAGTCCTCGAACCGTACATGTCACAAAGCTCGGTAATAGTGATATGGTACCTTTTGCCCCGCACAAAGAAGGAAAATATGCCATCAGCTGCAACCTTAGCCCTCGAGTTGGTGTAGGTTAGCTGAGCAGTGGCCATGAATCTCTTAAACGTGACGATTGTGGTCTTATCATCATGAGGCCCTGGTGGAAGCTCATCACCTTGCGGCGATGGAGGGTCAGAGGGGACGTTCCTCGACGTGCCTGCTCGATCAAGGTGCTGCTTCGTTCTTCTTTCGCGGGCTGGTTGCATCTGCAAACACATACAAAAGTAGAGACAAAGTTAGTGACCTATGTCTCGATATCGATCGATGTGCAGAACATGACATCGATCGATATACAATGTCCAACAACGATCGATGGTGCGAGCATTTCATCGATCGTCATAACTCATTCTGTGTCGATTGATATCGGCTTGGGAAACCTGCAAGAGAAATAACTCAACCAAAATTCACGATTTCAACACAATTATAGCACACTAATCTGTTCATAAACTCTATTCTAGCATTCCAACAGCCTAAAACATCTCAAAATCGTGCCTAATCAAGCATGTTAATCCAATTCTAAAACTCAACCCTAGAAAAGCAGAAAATAGAGATTTTCGATAGTGTACCTTGTAGATCTGTGGAAAGAGTGAGACATATAAGCAGAGAAATGGTAAACAAGTAGATTGAGGTGAAAAAGGAAATGATTTCGTCAAAAAATGAGAGAGGATTGAGAGGTTTTTTTTTTGTTACGGTTTTAGAATGGTGAATGAAACGGCGGATGTTGAGTTAAATGAGACTCGACCTCGAGGATTCTGCATCGATCGATTATATATATATATATATAAATATTATGAAAATTTAAAACTTAAGCTATAAAATTTAAAATTTAAAAGTTAATCAATGAGTTGCCTCCCATTCAGCTCTTGTTTTTAGTCTTTAGCTTGACTGACGGTATTTACTATTCTGTATTTGGGGAACTGAGCCTTAATGGGAGGCTATTGGGCGGTTTGTCCCATTCACAGTAAATTTTTTCTCATTTTTCATTGATAAGTGTTATAGCTCCGTAAGGCTTGACTTCCGTAATCGTAAAAGGTCCTAACTAACGGGATCGGAGTTTTCCAGGAAACATGGTTAGGCGAGAATTATACAAAAGCCTTTGGTCGTTTGGTTCAAAGTGTCAGGATATGATTTTCTTATGATGGTAGGCTTTTGTCTTTTCTTTATATAGTTTTGAATTCTTGTAGGCTAAATGCGTGATTTCATCCAGTTCATTGAGCCGAATAAGTCTCTTCTCAGCAGCTAGCTTGATATCAAAATTCAATAATTTAATAACCCAAGCTGCTTTGTGCTCTAGTTCAACTGGTAAGTGACATGATTTTCCATAGAGTGAATGGAAAGGTGTTTCCAGCAGTGAATGGAAAGGTGTTTCCAGCGGTGTTTTGAAAGCAGTTCGGTATGCCCAAAGTGCATTGTCCAATTTGCGAGACCAATCTTTCCTAGAGATTCTGACAGTCTTCTCTAGGATCTCTTTAATCTACATGTTCGAAACTTCGACCTGCCCAATCGTTTGTGGGTGGTAGGGCGTAGCAACTCTATCGTGAACACCGTTCTTTTTAAGAAATCCATCGAATATCTTATTGATGAAGTGAGTTCCACCGTCACTTATCACAACTCTTGGAACTTCAAATCCCGCAGAAAGATAACGCTCTTAAAAAGTTTTATAATTACAGATGTGTCATTGGTTGGAGAGGTTATAGCTTCAACCCATTTAGATACGTAGTTGACAGTGACTAGTATATATCTATTTCCGTACGAGGATGGGAACGGACCCATAAATTCTATCCCCCAGCAATCAAATAATTCAACTTCTAGAATGAACTTCTGTTCCATTTCATGTCTATTGCTGATTTTTCCTCGCCATTGGCATCTGTCGCATTGCATTATATTTGCGTGAACATCGCGAAACGTCTTCAGCCACCAAAATCCCGCTTCGAGGATTTTTGAAACCGTTTTGAAGGTGGAAAAATGTCCAGCATAGTCAGATCCATGACATTGGAATATTATATCAGGGATTTCGGCTTCGGAAACGCAGCGTCTATATATCCCATCAGAACAATGATTGTAGAGGTAGGGCTCACCCCAATGATATCTTCTAACTTCTCTCAAAAATTTCTTTCTCATATAGCCCTTAAGTCCCGCAGGTTCAACATTAGCAGCTAAATAGTTCACTATATCAATGTACCAAGGTCTATCCTTGGAATTCTTTGCGATCATGTGCACTTCCCTGTTCGTCGTCCTCAGTGGGGTAAGTTTCGGGGTTCGCCGTGCTGTAAGCAACATGAACTTTAATATCGATGGTGATATTTATAAAAGAAGTGTCACGAGCTCGGTAATCAGTGATGTCGTCCATCATGTGATGAGTGGTATCGATCGATATATCATCATTGACAACGGTCGACGTAACATTGTTTGCATCGATCGATACTGTCTCGGAGGCAAGGGATATATGGCCAACAATCGAATGGTCTATCTGTGCCACATTCTCTATTGGAAATAAATCATTGATAGGGACGTCGTCCTCTACTCTTATCCGAGAGAGATGGTCTGCTACTCCATTGTCAACTCCACACTTATCTTTAATCTCTATGTCAAATTCTTGGAGGATCAGGATCCATCATATTAGACGTGGTTTCAAGTAATGGCATTTATTAACAGGATCCATCAAATTCGTCTTTCTTCTGCATCAAGTATTTAATGGCAGCGTGGTCAGTGTGCATATCATTCGTGAACCAACCAAATAGTGGCGAAATTTTTCAAATGCATAAACCACAGCAAATAGATCTTTTCCATTGTTGCATAATTCTTTTGCGCCTCGTCGAGCGTGCGACTGGCGTAGTATATTGCATGCAGCTTCTTGTCTTTTCTCTGTCCTAAAACTGCTCCTACGGCGAAATCGCTCGCGTCACACACTATTTCGAAAGGAAGATTCCAATCAGGCGCTTGCACGATGGGAGCAGAAATAAAAGACTTCTTTATTTCTTCGAAAGCTTTCATGCATTTGGATGTAAAGTCAAATTTGACTTCCTTTCAAAGGAGGGCGGTAAGAGGTCTAGAAATTTTGCTAAAGTCATGGATAAACCTCCTATAGAAACCAGCATGTCCGAGAAAGCTTCTAACGTCTTTTACGTTTGTTGGTGCCGGTAATCCGGTCAGTACTTCTATCTTAGCTCGGTCCACTAATATTCCAGCGGCAGAAACTTTGTGACCTAGGACAATGCCATCGTTAACCATGAAATGGCATTTATCCCAATTTAGCACAAGGTTCTTTTCTTCACATCTTGCCAATACTCTACACAGATTGTCGAGACAATATTTGAAACTAGATCCATAGACTGAAAAATGGTCCATAAAGATTTCCATAAAGAATCATGTCTGTAAAGATACACATCATGCGTTGTTGGAAAGTAGTAGGAGTGTTACAGAGGCTAAATGGCATTCTGCGATAGGCGAATGCTCCATAGAGGCATGTAAAAGTTGTCTTTTCTTGATCGTTGGGATGTATAGGGATTTGAAAAAGTCCGGAGTATCCGTCAAGAAAAAAATAGTATTGGTGATTTGCTAATCTTTCCAACATCTGATCGATGAAGGGCAAAGGAAAGTGATCTTTCCTAGTGGCAGCGTTCAACTTCTTATAGTCGATACACATCTGATGTCCAGTGACTGTCGTCCTAGGGATTAGTTCATCTTTGTCGTTCTTTACCACAATAATACCTTCCTTCTTACGCACAACATGAACAGGGATTACCCATTTACTATCTGAAATCGGGTAGATAACTCCAGCATCTAGAAGCTTAATAATTTCCTTGTTTTGACTACTTCTTGTAGATTTGCGTTTAACCTCCTTTGCATCTCAACGGATGATTTGGAATCATCTTCCAAATGAATAATGTGCATGGAAAGGTTAGGTGGGCTGCCAAGAATGTCATCAAGGGAGTACTGGATAGCCTTTCTATACTTGTGTAACTTGTTTAGAAGAAGGGAAAGTTCTCTATTTTTTAGATTGGCATTGACAACGACAGGAAAATAATCGTCGTAAAGGAAAGCATACTTAAGCCCGTCAAGCAGTGGCTTGAGCTCAAGTTTTGGTGCTTTTTCTTTGCTCCAGTCGACTGTAGACATCGGCTGTTTATCAGATCCTTCTCGCGGGTATCGATCAATATCAATGTCCGAATCGTCTCGTCTGTCGTCTGTCTTTTGAGTGCTAGCATCAATTAAGTGGGCGTTGTCGTCTTCTCTACTATCCAGGCTGAATAATTCTTTTTCTGTGCTAGTAGACTCGTCTTCGTCAGGATCATCCGAGCATACTTCCGTGAAGGACACATCATGTACCTCAGGGATATCCTCCACATAGAAGGCTTGGTTGTCTATCAAAGGAGGTTTGATTAGCTTTTCCATATTGAAAGTCATCGGTATATTTCCGATGTTTAAGCATATTCGTCCTTCTTTAACGTCGATGATAGCTCCAACAGTGACCAGGAAAGGTCTTCCCAGAATGAGGGGGTCTTTTGGCTCTTTTGTATCGAAGTACTCTGAAGTCTGTCGGTATGAAACAATCATTGATCTTTATTGGTACATCATCAAGGATTCCTTCAGGAACTCTGACAGATCTATCAGCAAGAACTAAGGTTATGGAAGTCGCTATAAATTCGTCGTATCCTAAGGAAACTGCAACGGAGTAAGGCATGAGATTAACACTAGAGCCAATATCACAGAGGGAGCGAGGGAAGCGTGTGTCCTGTATATGACAATCTAGGACGAAACTACCAGGATCAGGTTGTTTGACTGGAGTGTCTCCTTGAATCATGGCGCTTACCTCTTCTGATACTTTCATTATGTTGTGCTCCAAAGTTTGATAGCTTTTAGATAACATATCTTTCACGTATTTCTTTAGGGGAGCTGCCATGTTCATGGCATCACTCAGTGGCAGCTCTATAACTACTTTACCGAATGCTTTCTTACAGATAGCTTTTTCCAGCTTCTTAGTTTGTGATTTGAGGGGAGGAAAAGGGGGTAAAGCGTTATAGATTTTTTCTATTACTGGTTCGCTAGAGGTTGGACATCGACCAATGGTATTCTCATCAGTCAATCGATGTTATGTTCTCTGGAATGATCGATGTTTTTATCCTTCTGTCGATCGATTTCAGATCTTAAGGAGTGATCGACGTTGTTATCAACATGTCGACCGACTTCTACCTCTTCGTCCGAATCACATTGTTCTTCTTCCAGATCGATCGTCTTTCCCTTAACATCAGTAAGCTTTTCCTTCTCAGGTGAAGATTCCGGAAATGGGTCAGGATCATAGAGAGATATGGGTTAGGAAGCGTCCTTACCTTTCACCTTAGCATTAGCGCTTTTAGTTTTTGTGGTAAGGCGTTTTCCACTTCGCAGCATTACAGCACTGACATGGCCTCTCGGGTTTGAGTCAGTGCTGCCAGGAAGACATCATGTTTCTCTCTTCATAGCGATTGAGTTCTTAGCTACTTGACTTTCCAATTTGTGGATACGATCACGCAGGATATTAGCTTTCTCAACCTTCGATTTCCTGTGAAGCCTTGGTCTAAAGTAATTCATTCTCTTACATTATCGTCAAACCGAAATGTTTCAGATTGGCTCTGCTTTGTTAGAAGGGAGTGGAGGGAGTCTAAAGAATCTATAATCTCAGCTAAATCTGGTCCAGCTATAGAGTCTACGACTTTTCCTCTCTCCTTCTCCATCATTTCATAAGATTTCAATGCTCCAATGTTTTCAATAAGGCGTCTCGCTTCTTCGGAATTTTAAGTGGCGAAGTTTCCTTCGCTTGCTGTTTCAAGTGTTATCTGATAATCTAGATTAACACCTCCATAAAAGATGTTGAGAAATTGCGGTTCTAGATAACGATGATGGGGGCATTCAAGTTGGTTTGAATCTCCCCCATGCGTTTATGAATGATTCGTGTGGATTTTGTTGAAAGGTGAAAATCTTCTTTCTCACAGCCAAGTAATGCGCATCATCGAAAAATGCTTAAGAAAAGCAGCTCAAATTTTGATCCAACAGGTAAGAGATCCTGCTGGCAATCGATCAAGCCATTTCTTAGCTTCTCCTTCTAGAGAGAAGGAGAAAAGATTACATCGATTGTGTTCATCTAGCAATAAATCTTCTAAATTTTTGATGTAGTCTTGCGGATGCTCTGAGATGAATCCACGGAATTGGTTTTGACGTACCATAGTATAGTAATCAGAGTTAAGCTCAGATTTTTTGGTATCGTCTTCTGGTATCTGAATAGCGGACCTATTACAATAGGTCCTACCAGGGTCTTGGTAGTCTTGCAAGGGAAATTTTGTTTCTTCACCTTTGTGTAAGGTGGGATTTAATTTTACAGGGACTTCAGTCCCCTTTTTAATCTTAGTTTGGCTAAATTCATGTTGTTGTCAAAATCGGTCACGACGGAATAAATGGCTAAAAGTTTCCGTAAAAATAGAAATACGTTTTATAAAACTCGAGAAGTCATTTTATAAAACTCGATAAGTCGTTTTATAAAACTCGATAAGTCGTTTTATAAAACTCGATAAGTCGTTTTATAAAACTCGAGAAAACTTTTTATAAAATTAAACAAAGTTTCCAAACAAAGGAAATCCACGGAAGACTTGGAAATTGTTATCTCAGAAGAACGAAACAAACGCCAATTACACGATCATCCGAGTTAAGCACAAAACCAAGAAAACCGCATCCGCCGTAAACCGCGAGCTGGTTCGGTCGAACTACCTTGCCGTACGGCGAGCTAAGTGACCTCGAGCTAGTTCACCATACGGCGAGCTATCTTGACCAGAGCTAACTCGCCGTACGGCGAGCTATCTCGACCAGATTAGCTCGCCATACGGTGAGCTGAACCAGTCCGGTTCGGCTTGTCGTACGTCGAGCTGATTATCCCGAGCCTCGACCTCCCACGTCCTCGATTCAAGGCATACGTCCTTCGGCCCGATCATGTTCCGAACCACGGTCAAACCGTCTCTTGTTTCGTCTCGATCCGTCCTATCGTTCAAGTTTTACGATAAAAACCGTAAAGTCTTGTTTTCTCGAAAGAACTCAAGGAAATCGTATAAAACGGCGACGGTCAAACGAATTACCAAATATTGCCTAACTATACGATTTACTCGAGATTTTTTGTGTAAAATCGTAAAAAACGCGTTTTTAATCAAACCTCAAGTAGATCGTAGAAAACGGCAGCGATTAAACGAAACATCAAACATTGCCAAACTTTGCGATTAACTCGAGAAAATTATTTAAAAACGGCACCGCGTCAGGAAATGATCTCATATAAAGTCGTAAAACGGTTTTATCGCAAAACGGCTCGAAAAGTCCTAAAACGCGATAAAAGCCTATCTCGCGACTTTAACGAAATCTAAACTCGAAGATACGACGAAGTTTTGACGATTTACTCGCAGAAAGAAGATAAATGTCAAATTTGAAGATAAATGTCAAGTTTGAAGATAAATAGAAGATTTCCGCAGGAAAAAAGGAAAGGTCGAGATAAATGGAAGATTCTAGATAAACTCGAATCTGGACAAAATGGAAGGACTAAACCGCCTAGGAAGGGAGTATATAAGCAAAAGGCAGAGGACAGAAGCAGAGGACGGATTTCAGAGCTCTCATCTGAGACTTTTGCCACTTTTCTAGACTTAGAATTTTCCGCACTTAGAAACCTAGGCTTTATTCTCGACAAGTTCGGTTTCTATGACTGGCACTCAATTACTAGACGAACTCGCCCAGGCAGTTCGATCTCTCGTCCAGCTCTATCAACTGAACTACGTTCGACTTGATCCTCGAAAGGGGTACGTAGGCAGCCTTCCATAAGGTTCAGTCCGAAATCAGTCCAACTCTCTTTTCTTATCTTTTTCGTCTTTTGTTATCGAGCTGCGACTCGACTAGGTTTAGGGTCTTATGTTGATAACTCGCTGACGGCCCTTTCGGCCAAAGCCTTTGTAATCTCTTGTAAAGATCGCAACGCTCTTACGCGAATTCGAAATAAGATCGACTTTCTTTATAAATTCTTCTTATCACGTTTTTCATATTTTCCGCATTTATTTGGTTACTTTTCGTTGGCTTTCGCAGAGATCCGGGTCCTGTGGGAAATTAGGGTTTTCCTAGGTTTCCTTATTTTACGGAAATCGACGGTGTGAATTTCGGTTCCCACAATTCATTGCCTAATTGACCTATTGGTTCAGTTTGGACTACTTTCTAATTAGTAAGTGTGGTAAGTAAAGACTTACCTGCTTCCAGCGGGTTGGTGTCGATGGGGGAATATCAGTGTCGATCGATTTGTGCATAGGAGTGTCGCTCGATTAAGCTATTTCCTCGTCGATCGATGCTCGGCCGAAATCTATGTTCTCCATTCTTTAAGTACCTTTGTAAGCAGGGAAAGAAAGAAAACTCAGCAACCTTTAGTAACCAAGTCTAAACTAAATTTTAAGCTAATTCTAATGGTAATAAGAAAGAGTCCCGGGCAACGGCGCCAAATTTGATATCACTCAAATTACCCTAAGGAGTGAATTACTCTCTCAAATAAGAGGTTTAGTGTAGTACTTAGGGATCAAATCCACAGAGACTCTAGGATTACACAATAGATTATAGTTTTTAAAATGAAGTTAGACTGGCAATTGGTTTAAACGATTTAAAACAATAATTAAAATGAGGTGAACAATGACTGTTCAGTAGCTTGATTTGAAGTGGTTTCTAGTTGGGAAAATAGCTAGACTTAAGTATTATCTCAGGTATTAGAAACATGTAATTGATTTCTGACTTTAAGGATTTAATTGTTCATGAACTCAAACTAAATAGTAAAACTCATTAGGATTCCTTTGTCTGGATCTCAACAATCGTATTTTTATCTCGGAAAAATGTTGATCGATGCGTCTAAGCGAGCATCGATCAATACACCTTTCAAGCAATCGATCGATATTACAATGGTTGTGTCGATCGACAGCTCTTCCAGCAAGCTTTATGAGTAGGTTAATATTGTTCTCTAACTCTCTAGACCAACTTTTGTGTTAATCTAGTTAGTTAGGTCAAGCTAGTTAGAGTTCAGGTGTTGTGGAAATAAATATTTATCTCAATCAATCCTAAGATCTAGATTTTAGGGTGATCAATCGTAAATCTGGTATTAATCATAACTAGGTTAAAGAANTCTTCCAGCAAGCTTTATGAGTAGGTTAATATTGTTCTCTAACTCTCTAGACCAACTTTTGTGTTAATCTAGTTAGTTAGGTCAAGCTAGTTAGAGTTCAGGTGTTGTGGAAATAAATATTTATCTCAATCAATCCTAAGATCTAGATTTTAGGGTGATCAATCGTAAATCTGGTATTAATCATAACTAGGTTAAAGAAATAATTTAAAACACCTAAGCAGAAGTCATATTATCAATACATAGATCAACCTTATGAGAAACCTAAATCTAACAAATGAGATTACTCAAACATATTCATAAGAGACAAGGTTATGATGGTGTTAATAAAACTTACTGTGTAAACAAGAAACAAAGTAGAATAAAAGTAAAGAAACAAAGAAGTTCAAGATCTTCTCGGTTTTGTAGTCTCAGATCTATCTCTCCAAACTCATAAAACTCTCTTCCTTCAATGGTGAATCAAGTTTCTCTTCTCAAAACTAGGTCTAAAAGGTCTCTAGGCAAGTCTTCGCTCTAAAATGATACAAAATCCTAGTAATATAGCCTACAAGCGGCCAGGGACTTAAATTGCAGTTAATGGAACTTTTATGAACCTTGAAGTCTTCTAATTTGTCATTAACTGTTGGATGGTCTCGGCGACGAACGCTAGAATAGAGTTTATGAACAGATTAGTTTTATGGGTTTAGGGTTTAGGGTCAACGTCTGGAATGATCGGGAAGTCAGGGAGTGGGGGCTCCTGCTGCTCCTGCGCTGCTCGATCTCCTGGAGGTCGACGGGGTGCCTCTGAAAAATTGCGCAACAGGCGCATGTCTGACTAAAACCGGAGGCAATCAGCGTCGACCTCAACAAAGTCTGTGACCTCCCTGTTGGGCAGTGGTAGCAAGCGAATTTGGTTACCCATCCTGAAACACCAGATGCGGTCCTCCTTGAGCCAACTCAAGCTCGACAAATGCTCCACGTCCCGGAAAATGTGAGAGCGGTTGACATTGCCTTCATCCAGATGGATGCCGAGGTGCTGAGAGATCGGAGTAAGGAGACTGCCAACCGTCTCCTTCTTGGCGTTCGAACCCTTGAATGCTTTCATCTTCAAACCCACCAGATGCTCAGCAAAGATAGCCCCGAGGTTGGGTGCTATGACTGTCCCGTCCTCATCAAACCTGCGCAAGTCAACCAAACCATCCAAGGCGCATTCAACAGTTAATGACAAATTAGAAGACTTCAAGGTTCATAAAAGTTCCATTAACTGCAATTTAAGTCCCTGGCCGCTTGTAGGCTATATTACTAGGATTTTGTATCATTTTAGAGCGAAGACTTGCCTAGAGACCTTTTAGACCTAGTTTTGAGAAGAGAAACTTGATTCACCATTGAAGGAAGAGAGTTTTATGAGTTTGGAGAGATAGATCTGAGACTACAAAACCGAGAAGATCTTGAACTTCTTTGTTTCTTTACTTTTATTCTACTTTGTTTCTTGTTTACACAGTAAGTTTTATTAACACCATCATAACCTTGTCTCTTATGAATATGTTTGAGTAATCTCATTTGTTAGATTTAGGTTTCTCATAAGGTTGATCTATGTATTGATAATATGACTTCTGCTTAGGTGTTTTAAATTATTTCTTTAACCTAGTTATGATTAATACCAGATTTACGATTGATCACCCTAAAATCTAGATCTTAGGATTGATTGAGATAAATATTTATTTCCACAACACCTGAACTCTAACTAGCTTGACCTAACTAACTAGATTAACACAAAAGTTGGTCTAGAGAGTTAGAGAACAATATTAACCTACTCATAAAGCTTGCTGGAAGANTTCTTTAACCTAGTTATGATTAATACCAGATTTACGATTGATCACCCTAAAATCTAGATCTTAGGATTGATTGAGATAAATATTTATTTCCACAACACCTGAACTCTAACTAGCTTGACCTAACTAACTAGATTAACACAAAAGTTGGTCTAGAGAGTTAGAGAACAATATTAACCTACTCATAAAGCTTGCTGGAAGAACCGTCGATCGACACAACCATTGTAATATCGATCGACTGCTTGAAAGGTGTATTGATCGATGCTCGCTTAGACGCATCGATCAACATTTTTCCGAGATAAAAATACGATTGTTGAGATCCAGACAAAGGAATCCTAATGGGTTTTACTATTTAGTTTGAGTTCATGAACAATTAAATCCTTAAAGTCCGAAATCAATTACATGTTTCTAATACCTGAGATAATACTTAAGTCTAGCTATTTTCCCAACTAGAAACCACTTCAAATCAAGCTACTGAACAGTCATTGTTCACCTCATTTTAATTATTGTTTTAAATCGTTTAAACCAATTGCCAGTCTAACTTCATTTTAAAAACTATAATCTATTGTGTAATCCTAGAGTCTCAGTCTAACTTCTTTTATTTTAATATATAATATGTTATTATGTAATAAATTAATTAATTTATTATTTATTAACATGTGGTTAATCCACGATCGATCCAATAACCTGGCGACCCAGAAAATTGTCTGATTTAATATTCAGGTCTGAGTTAAAAACAACTGAATATAAAATTTTGAATGATAACAAAATGATATAGATATCTTGAGAACCTATTATGCGATATAAATGCCGAAGAATTTTTTTATAGACCTTTTACATAAATTTTCACAATTATTGTAAGTTGATCCGCAAATCAAGGAACAAAAATTAATTTAGAAACAAATTAGGTGACTTAATAATATGTAATATTATAAGTGTTTCGGTATTTGAGTTCTTATATTTTATTTTTATAATAAAAAATTATATATTAATTATGTATGGATGGACCAAGAAAGATATTTTGGTTTTGATTTTTAATTTATTGATTTTTGTTTTGTCATCAACATGAACAAACTATGCAAACCACACCGGTAACTCTGCATCCACGTGAACGACAATACAGTTATTTCCTGGCACTGCGTGCTAGAATATCCGCCCGTGAATTGTTTGTTTTTGAGACATAGATAATTTTTTAGTGCATTAATAAATAGGAAAAGACAACAAAACTAAAATATATCTAAATTTATTACTTCAATGGCATATGATTGTAAATAACTTAGAAAATTAAGGGATAATTTATTTCAGTATTTCTATTTTACTAAAGAAGAAAACAACCATTAAAACCCTGAACTTTAAAATTAAAGCCAAAAAACCTTTAACTCGTGTTTGAGCCAAAAAAATCTTTAACTTACAAATATTGGCCATTTCAAATCTCATATTTTGTTTAATCGGCCCTTTAAGGAAACCAAATAGTTAACACTTAAACGCGAGTATAAAACAGATGTATGATAACTCTGTAAACGATGTCGTTTTAAAAAGTCAGTCAAACAATGTTGTTTTGCGCTTTAAACACTTAAAGCATCTCTTTCTCGAAACTAGAGTCTAAAATTGACTTCATCTTCCTGCCTCGAATTGAGGAAGATGTAGTCAATTTGGAATTTTGGTTTCGCGAATAAGATGCTTTACGTGTTCACAAAAGCAAAACGACGTTGTTTGATTAATGATTAATCGCTTTTTAAAACTACATCGTTTAAAGAATTAACGTACATCTGTTGATTAATGATTAATAGGTTTTTGAAACTACATCATTTAAAGAATTAACGTACATCGTTTAAGTGTTTACAAAAGCAAAACGACGTTGTTTGTAATCGCGTTTAACAGTTAACTATTCCGGTTTCTTAAATGGTCAAGTCAATAAAATATGAGAGTTAAATCGGCCAATATTTAAAAGTTGAGAATTTTTTTTGCTTTAATTTGAAAGTTCATGGTTTTAATGGTTTTTTTATCTTTAATAAAGTAGATAGATACTTGTATTTGATAATCCAGCAATCCAGTTCTCGGTTTTGATCTGGTTTATAATTCGTCAACTGTTTCTACAAGAAACACCAAAGTTAAAACAACATTATGACTACCTTTCTTCAAAACATGCATCCAAAGTATTTTATCTAATTTTTAATTTTCATTTATATATCTAAATTAATTTAACTTTTCTTTTAACTATATCTTTATGATTATTTAAATTTAAATTTTATTGTTTTTCGAAAATAAGTTTACAAAGAATCAAAAAAATATTTTAAAAATTTGTTAGAATTTTTTAGAAAAATATGATTTTATATTTTAAATAAAAATAAAGATATTAAAAATATAATTAAATTTTACAAATGTTCTAAGGATTCTCTAAATAAATAAAAAATCACACAAGAAAATAGTCATGACTTTGTTTTTTTTTTTTGGCTCATCAAATACTTTATTTACCTAAAACATTGTTGCAATACATTGTTTTATCAGACTCAACCTGATACTTCAGCCACATTGGCAGTGCAGAATATAACTTAGGAACATTAGACAAAAAATTAATAGACTCCTTTGCTATTCTGTCAACTGCCTTATTCCCACTTGAATGATTAAACCTCACTTCAAAACTCTAAATCTGCAACAAGGAAAGGTGAATCACGTCGATAGTTGGCTTCAAGACAGGCCAGACCTCTTCGGTTCCATTTATCATCTTAATAAAAGATAGAGAATCGGATTAAAAGATGATGTTCTTGTAACCTAAACTTGCCATCGTCTCTGTGCCCCATTTTAGTGCCTCTGCTTCCGCCAGAATACTTGATTTCGCCCTTGTTACAGCTCTCTCCCCTACTCACAACACACTACCATTTTCATCCCTGCAGATCAATCTCAAACCACTGTTCTCTCTATATTTTTTCTACGCACCATTGCTATTGCATTTCAGCCAATTCCGAGGAGGGGGTAACCAGTGTTGAGGAAAAATAATCCATGAGAAGATTTCCCCAGCTTTCTGCTTCCAGGTCCCTGCCCCTGCTCCTAGGGTTTTGGGACACATAATTCTCCTACCTCCGAGCAAAAAGGAAATCTTCTTGATAAATGTGAACATTCACATTTATCATAATATGGTCGAATATCCTTAAATCAGAGAGAATAAACAGGAAGTATTCAAAGACATATGGCTACCTTTAAGAAAATTGGAAATATTCTACTATTTAAGGATATAATGAATATTTCCAAATCCTAGGAGGGAGGCACGAAGTTTACTATAAATATAAGGTTTCTAAACCTAAAGGGGAGGGCAACACGTTCATCCAGAGAACTAAAATATTCTACAGCCGCCAATGCAGTTTCTCATACCTAGAGGACCTCTTCATTGATACGCTTATGAAAGATGACCCCGATGACTACTATCAGCCGGATAAAGCTCTATACTCATGTTTGCACATCCACAAGAGGTCAAGACGTCCATAAGAGAAAGGGACACGAGCTTATCATCTCGATAGATGCCAAGGCAAGGTTTCGTACCTAGAATATGACCTTTATCGACGTGCTCAACAACCGGTGAATCCCTGCGATTCCTATCACCTATATGAAAATATATACTCACCGCAGCACATCTGCAACTCTACCTATCAAGCTCACACTAAGATCTCCAGCTCATCGGCAGGAACACATCACGCTTACTGAAACATACGGAGACTCCATGCTTACTGAAACATATTGACTACTCTATCCTCTGTTCTGGCCATGCGCCCTTTAGAACGGATGATTCTCATCAACCACAGAGCAACACACCTCTCCAAGGCTCTGTTCCTCTCCAAGGCTCCGCACCTCTCCTAGGCTATGCGCCTCAATCAGGCTCTGCGCCTCTACCAATATGAACTACGAATGGCTTGATCCCCTTCCGAGGGGTACGTAGGCAATCCCCACTGAAGGATGTAGCTATAAATCCAAATACCTTCTATGGTTCCACGCCTGAATGTCCAGGGCCTTGGAGAGGCACAGAGCCTTGGAGAGGCGGATGGCCTTGGAAAGGCGTGTGGTCTTGGAGAGGCGCATGGCCTTGGAGAGGCGCATGGCCTTGGAGAGGCGCATGGTCTTCGAGAGGCACAGAGCCTTGGAGAGGCGCAGGGCATTGGAGAGGCACGGAGTCTTGGAGAGGCGCAGGGCCTTGGAGAGGATTGGAGCCTTGGAGAGACACGGAGCCTTGGAGAGGCGCATGGCCTTTGGGAGGCTTGGAGTTTTGGAGAGGCACAAAGCCTTGGAGAGGCACAGGGCCTTCACGAGGCGCAAGGCCTTGGCGAGGCGCAGGGCCTTGGAGAGGCGCATGGCCTTGGAGAGGCTTAGAGCCTTGGAGAGGCTTAGAGCCTTGGAGAGGCTTAGAGCCTTGGAGAGGCTTAGAGCCTTGGAGAGGCACAGAGCCTTGGAGAGGCACAAGGCCTTAGAGAGGCGCAGGGCCTTGGAGAGGCGCATGGCCTCGGAGAGGCGCATGGCGTTGGAGTGGCGCAGGGCCTTGGAGAGGCGCATGGCCTTGGTGAGGCGCATGGCCTTCGAGAGGCACAGAGCGTTGGAGAGACGTAGGGCCTTGGAGAGGCGTAGGGCTTTGGAGAGGCACGGAGCCTTGGAGAGGCGCAGGGCCTTGGAGAGGCTTGGAGAGGCTTGGAGCCTTGGAGAGGAACGGAGCCTTGGAGAGGCACGGGGTCTTGGAGAGGCGCAGGGCCTTGGAGAGGCACGGGGCCTTGGAGAGGCGTAGGGCCTTGGAGAGGTGCAAGGCCTTGGAGAGGCACGGAGCCTTGGAGATAAGTACGTGGCTCTGTGATTGATAAGAATCATTGATATGTCATGGATTTTACCTACTTTCAACCATGATTTATATATGTTTTTGGAAACAAAAGGATACTTCTAGTGTCTTTTTAGAGCTTTTACAGGTTCAGGTACTCATAGGTGTAAACTAGCTATTATAGAGCTAAGTAAATTGAGTGAAGAATAGAGAACCGTTCCAAACTTGTAACTATAACTCGCTAGAATCAATATCGCTCGACGAGATAATCATCTTGTCGACCGATATAGAAAAGAGTCATCGATCAATGATTCGATTGAATATCAATCGATACTTTCTCACGGTCATCGAACGATAGTTGTTGACCCGAGGCCAGTGGGAGTTAATCCTTTAGATTTAAAACCTTAAAAGTTTAAATCCTGAACTATGAACAATAAAAATCCTTTATAACTTACATGTTTGTCATACCTGAGAAAATACCTAAGTCTAACTACCTTATTTCCTCTTAGCAAATCAATCAATCAATCGAGCAATTACTTGCTCATCTTTTAAGTTACTGTTTAAGACTTGCTGTCTAGCTTTATTTCGAAAACTAAATATTATGTTGTGTAATCTTAGAGTCTCTGTGGATTCGATTCCTAAGTACTACAGTTGAACCTCTTTTGATGAGAGTAATTCACTCCTTAGGGTAATTTGAGTGATATCAAATTTGGCGCCGTTACCGGGGACTCTTTCTCATTACCATCAGATTTAGTTTAAAATATAGACTAGATTTTATTTTTGTTTACTTAATTCATTTTCCTCTTTCTCTGCTATCACAGGGAACTCAAGATGGAAAAGACAGATTTCGGCCTAGCATCGACCGATGAACTAACACATACATCGAGCGATATGTCGAGCAAGGAATCGATCGACATAGTCCAACCAGCATCGATCGACGCAATCCAGCCAGAAGCAGGTAATTCTTTACTTACCAACCTAGATAATGAGGAAGTAGTCCAAAACGAACCGTTAGGTCAGTTAAGCAATGAAACCAAGAATTTAACAATTAAAAAGGGGACTGCAATCCCTGTTGAATGCTATCCATCTTCAACTGAAGATGCAGAAAATTTGCAAGACTACTTAGACCCCATTAAGACCTATTCCAATAGTTCAGCCATTAAGCTACCAGAGGATGATGCAAATAAGTCTATGCTTCATTTTGACTACATCCATCTGGAACAAAAGAACCCCTTCCGTGGTTCTGCCTCAGAACACCCCCACGAGCACATCGATTTTCTGGAAGAACTAACACTCGATGATAATAATCGTTGTAGACTTTTCCCTTTCTCCTTAAGGAGAGCGGCCAGAAATTGGTTAAATCAGATACCAGCAGGATCTCAAATTGCTGGAAAAGATATCCGCAATGCGTTCATAAACAAATTTTTTGATGAATCTCGATATTGGGATACGAGACATAGACTCTCCACATTCCTTCAAGGCCCACGAGAATCTTTCAGAAACGCTTGGATTAGATTTAAGAATCACCAGCGAGATTGTACCCACCATGGTTATTCGGAACCAGAACTCCTTAAAGTCTTTTACGGAGGCCTCGAGCTAGATTACCAGATCACGCTAGATAATGCGAGTAACGGAAATTTTAGCTCCAGGAACCCTGAAGAAGCAAATCGTCTGATTGAAAACATAGCGATGGGTAAATCTTATGAGAATAAAGATAAAGAAAGAGAAGCTAGATCCAGAAACGATCTTCAAATAGATGAAATTAAGCAATCCTTGGATCTACTTCATTCTTTGATAAAGGAAAAGAAACCTGGTACTATCCAAAGCGATAAGAATGTCCAGTCCTTTGAGAAAACATTCTTTAGACATGGAAGCTCTCAGGAACACACTCTTAACATAGATAGTTTTACCCAAAACTACGACGCCCTCAATGGATCACACAGAGGAAGGGCCCAAGCTAGATTAAACCATGCTTTCACAGGAAACCGGAGGTTAAGGGATGACCTAGACACCAAGCTTAATATTGCCTACTGCGAAATGTCAAAGAAACTTGACACTTTGTATGAGAAAATTAGAAGTCTAGAAAGCGATATCGCCAATAATGCTATCGCTATCATGAGGGAAGCAGGACGTCTACCGGGGAAGACTGATGCAAACCCGAGACGTCACGTAAATGCTGTAATCTTAAGAAATGGGAAACAGCTAACTCCGATTACTAGGAAAAGCACTCCTTCAGAAGGATATGCTGAAATTCTAGAAACGGATAAACCCATTCCGAACCCCGTGCTTCTCCGCGATTCAAGATCTGAACCCCCTCAGAACAAAGAAACGAATAAAAATTCTAAGGAAACTGAGGAGCAGGTGATCATTCTCTATGAAGAGGAACCTGTTGATGTCGATCGATACAAAAATGACGATATCGATCGACAAACCCCCACGAATTCGGAAGAGAATTCAACACCCACTGGACCAACTATAGAACGGGTGTACAACACTTTACCTCCGTACCCTCCCAAGTCTAATACTAAGCACAAAAAAGACAATGAAATCTGTAGACGAGCTTTCGAACGAGTTAAAGTGGAGATGTCACTTATTGACGCCCTCAAGATTTCATCAACACTAAGACAGTATATCAAGGGAATGATAACCAAGAGTTTTTCAACAGAGAAACGCAGTGTCATGATGGTTTCTGCCGAGGTTAGGGCAATAATCCAGAGCGAAACCCCAGAAAAGAGACTCGATCCTGGTAGTTTCGTTCTCAGATGCACAATTCGAGATCAGCTATTTCCGAGAGCACTCTGTGATCTACACCAGCCAACATCCAATTAGTTCTCACCGATAGATCTGTTAGGATCCCGGAAGGAGTACTTGAAGACGTACCTGTAAAAATCGATGGATGCGTTGTCCCAACAGATTTTGTTGTGATGCATTACAAGAACTAACCAAGGGATCCGATTCTATTAGGAAGACCATTCCTTGCTACTGCAAACGCCATTATCGATGTCAAGGAAGGACGAATAAATCTTAACATAGGCAACATCCCTATGAGATTTGATATGGAAAAGATCATCACACTTCCTTTGATAGATAAAAAATCATCTTATGTAGATGAGACTGATGAGCTGACCCAAGAATCTTTTGAGAAATCATACTCAGATGATCATTTGGAAAATGAGCTTGTACTTGCTCAGAACGAATTTTTCAACATAGATAACAGAGCAAACGAGTGCGATCTCCTCATGGAGACTGGTCAGGGAACCTCAGGTATCGCGACCAAAGGCAACGATGAATCAAAGATCGATATCGATCGATATCTAAATACTAATATCGATCGACACCCGTCGTCATTTGGAAATCTCCAACAAGAAAAAGTACTGAATGTGGAGCTTAAGCCATTACCCGCTGGGCTCAAGTGTGCTTTTCTTATGGACAATTCCTATCCAGTGATAGTTAACGCAAATCTCACCAATGGGGAACTTGCTGTATTACTGAACAAACTTCGCAAGCATAGGAAAGCACTTGGATACTCTTTAGATGACATCCCAGGCATCTCTCCTGACCTTTGTATGCACCGGATCCATCTGGAGGATGAATCCAAGTCATCCATAGAGCATCAGAGACGACTAAACCCAAATCTCCAGGAAGTCGTGAAGAAGGAAATCATCAAACTGCTTGATGCAGGGATAATCTATCCGATTTCTGATAGCAATTGGGTAAGCCTGGTCCACGTAGTACCCAAAAAGGTAGGTATTACAGTCGTTAAGAACGAAAAAGATGAGCTAATCCCAACAAGGACTGTGACCTGACACCGAATGTGTATCGATTATAGGAATCTGAATTCCGCAACCCGGAAATATCACTTTCCTCTATCTTTTATTGACCAAATGTTGGAAAGATTAGCCAATCACCAATATGATATCACTCAAATTACCCCAGGAGTGAGTTACTCTCATCAAAAGAGGTTCACTTGTAGTACTTAGGGATCGAATCCACAAAGACTCTAGGATTACACAACAGATTATTTAGTTTTCGAAGTAAAGCTAGATAGCAAGTTTTAAACAATAACTTAAAAGGTAACCAAGCAATTTGCTTGATTGATTTGTTTGTTAAGAGAAAAAAAGGTAGTTAAACTTAGGTATTTTCTCAGGTATGACAAGCATGCAAGTTATAAAGGGTTTTTATTATTCATAGTTCTGGATTCAAACTCTTAGGGAATTAAGGTATTAACTCTTACTGGATCTCGGGTCAAGAACTATCGTCCGATGACCTTCAGTAAATATCGATCGATAGTTCGATAGAAATATCGATTGATCGTTGTTATGCTATATCGGTCGATAGGATGGTTATCTCGTCGATCGATATTGCACCAGCGAGTTCTAAAGATTGGTTTGAAAGGGTTCTCTAGTCTTCAATAAACAACTTAGAATCTAGGTAATTGCTAAGTTCTCACTTATCCAAATTATTCCCAAAATCAGAGGTAAGGGTGATCAATCCTTAACATTAGTATTCATGATGACTAGATTTAGAACTATATTTTAAATACCCCAATGATGGTTACTTCAATGCATGAGTCAACCCTAATGAGAAACCTAAATCTAACAAGAGAGACTACTCAAACATATTTATTAGAGACAAAGTCATAATGGTTTGAATATTGCTTTAAGATAATAATAATAATAATAATAATAATAATAATAATAATAATAATAATAATAATAATAATAATAATAATAATAATAATAATAATAATAATAATAATAATAAGAGAAACCATAAGTAAAGCAAAGGGAGTTCAAGACCTTCCCTGGATTGTAGTTCAGATCTCTCTCTCAATTCCTAAGCTCTTCTTCAAAGTATGGCTAGATGCTTCTCTAAAATTAGGTCTAAAAGGTCTCTGGAGAAGTCTCCTTAATCTAGTACAAAACCCTCTTAAAATATCCTAACAGGCGGCCAGGGACTTAAGGTGTAAATTATCAAAACTCTTGTGAAGCGATTGGGGCTTCTAATCTTCATTTAATTGCTTTGGAAGACTTCTGTATCGATCGATATAGAATGTCTTCTATCGATCGATTTGGATGATCTTTCATCGGTCGATTGCTCTTAATGCGCATCGGTCGATGTCTTCAACACGTTTTGCTCATATCTTCATAAAGTCTCCATTTTAGCTCCAAAATGGCCATTTTACACCACTGAGTACCTGAACCTGTAAAAGCTCTAAAAAGACACTAAAAGTATCCTTTTGTTTCCAAAAACATATATAATCATGGTTAAAAGTGGGCTAAATCCATGATATATCACAATACTATTGTTTTCTTGATGGATATTCCGGATTTTTTCAAATCTCGATACATTCGGATGATCAAGAAAAGACAACGTTCACATGCCCCTATAGAACCTTCGCATATCAGAGGATGCCATTTGGTCTGTGTAACGCGCCAGCTACTTTCCAATGCTGCATGATGTCAATCTTCACTGATATGATAGAAAACTTCATGGAAGTATTCATGGAAGATTTCTCAGTTTATGGATCGAGTTTTAAAGATTGTCTCGACAACCTATGCAAGGTCTTGGAGAGATGTGAGGAAAAGAATCTAGTCCTAAACTGGGGAAAATGTCATTTCATGGTTAATGACGGAATCGTACTCGGACACAAAGTGTCCGCAGCCGGAATTAGATAGAGCAAAGATAGAGGTGATGACAAGTCTACCACCCCCGACTAACATAAGGGACATCAGGAGCTTTCTAGGACATCCTGGATTTTCTTTGAAATTTATAGAGGATTTCAGCAAGATAGCCAGACCCCTGAATATCCTCCTTTGCAAGGACACTAAATTGATTTTACACCAGAATGCCAGCAAGAATTTGAAAAATCAAGAAAGCACTGATAACTGCCCCCGTCGTACAAGCACCTGACTGGAATCTCCCATTCGAAAAAATGTGCGATGCGAGTGATTTCGCTGTAGGAGCGGTTTTAAGGCAAAGAAATGATAATAGGCTACATGCTATCTATTATGCCAGCCGGACTCTGGACGAAGCTCAGAGAAACTATGGAACAGCTGAGAAAGAACTACTTGCAGTAGTAAACTCTTTCGAAAAATTCTGTAACTATCTAGTGGGCTCAAAGGTCATTGTTCACACTGATCATGCAGCTATTAAATATCTTATGCAAAAGAAAGATGCAAAACCACGGCTTATCCGATGGATACTCCTTCTCCAATAATTCGATATGGAAATAAAAGATAAGAGGGGAGTAGACAATGGTGTAGAAGATCATCTTTCCCGGATAAGAGTATACGAAGAAGTCCCTATTAATGATTTCATACCGACTGAAAATGTGTACTTCACAGATTCAGCACTTATCGGTCAGATACAGCTCTCATCCGAACTTGCATCGGCCGTTGATACTGAAAGCATTAACTTCGGAGATCAGATGTCGATCGATGAACAATCAATCCAATCGATCGATACTAGTGATACCATGTCGATCGACGGAACTGACGATATAGACCGACGGAACATCTCACTTTAGGATCACCATCGATAAGATCCTAACTGTGGCATGCCAAGCAATCGAAAATAAACAAAATATCTCCCAGTATGGAGACACGCACGAAACGCACGCTGTGGATAAGCGATTTAGCGAAAGACCTTGGTACGCTGACATAGTGAACTATCTTGCCGCAAACGTCGAACCTGAAGAACTTAAAAACTACGATAGAAAGAAGTTCTTCAGAGAAGTAAGGAGGTACCATTGGGACGAACCTTACCTTTACAAACAATGTGCCGACGGCATATTTCGACGATGCGTAGCTGAAACTGAGATTTCTGGTATCATTTATCACTGCCATGGATCCGAATACGCCGGACATTTTGCAACCTTTAAAACGGTTTCAAAAATTCTCCAAGCTGGATTCTGGTGGCCTACAATGTTCTGCGACGTTCATGCCTTTATCCTCAAGTGCGACAGATGCCAACGTCGAGGAAAAATCAGCAAACGACAGAAATGGAACAAAAGTTCATTCTTGAAGTAGAAGTCTTTGATTGCTGGGGGGTAGACTTCATGGGTCCTTTCCCTTCTTCTTACGGAAACAGATACATTCTGGTTTCTGTCGATTACGTTTCCAAATGGGTTGAAGCAGTTGCTTCACCAAGAAATGATGCTTCTGTTGTTATCAAACTTTTCAAGAGCATCATTTTTCTCAGATTTGGAGTCCCTCGCGTAGTTATAAGCGATGGTGGAACTCATTTCATCCACAAAATTTTTGAGAATCTACTCAAAAAGAACGGAGTTCACCATAGAGTAGCAACGCCTTACCATCCACAAACAAGTGGACAATTCAAAGTTTCTAACAGACAAATAAAAGAATTTGAAAAAGACTGTATGAGCCACGAGGATGGACTTGTCTAGGAAATTAGATAATGCACTATGGGCTTACCGAACCGCCTTTAAGACGCCGTTAGGAACAACTCCATTTCACTTACTCTACGGCAAATCTTGCCACTTACCAGTCGAGTTGGAGCATAAAGCAGCCTGGGCTACTAAATTGCTAAACTTTGACATAAAGACAGCTGCAGAAAGGAGACTCATCCAGCTTAATGAACTGGATGAAATAAGGCATATGGCCTATGAGAACTCTAAGTTATAGAAAGAGAGAACCAAAGCTTATCATGACAAACATATCATTTCTCGACATTTCGTCCCAAATGATCAGGTTCTCTTATATAACTCTCGTTTGACTTTATTTCCCGGAAAACTTCGATCTCGTTGGTCTGGCCCTTTTACTGTCACAGCGGTCCAACCCAATGGAACCGTTACCCTTATAAACGAAAACAGAGAATAATTCACGGTAAATGGCCAACGAATAAAACATTATTGGGTTAAGCCCCCAAATGTTAAACCCCTAAAGTTAGGCATGCCTGTGGGAGTCGATTTCACCCTACTGTCAAATAAAACGTAAATAAGGAAACTTCGGGAAAAACCCTAAGTTTCCAGAGGAACCGGCTATCTGCGAGAACCGCACAACGAAAATAAGAAAACGATAACTTAGAATAAAAACGAAAATAAGAGAGGTTTGAGAGCAAGAAGGTTCTTATTCCGAATCTGCGTTGAACTGGTTACAAAAAGAGT
>CAKOAT010307377.1:4742-25382 GCA_932364175.1 Eruca vesicaria subsp. sativa
GTTGTAAATACTTGAAGATGATGAGGTTGAGAGAGTAAAAATGCCATTTTCGAAAAAAAATTCAAAAAACATATAAATGGCATTTTCGTAAATAAAATGAAGATGTGGGGTGAATAGGACAAAAACAAGATGAGTCAAAAGAAGAGGTTAGTTTTGTGTTTGACTTGGAGTTTTGAGTCAAATTTGCAAAAAGCCCTATCATATTTCGTATAAATTTATGTCTTATTAAAATTAATCAAAAGTGAGCATTAATAAATACAAAACTAAAACAATATTAATAGTTAATTTTGTTTGTTATAGCATTTATTCGTTCTAGATTAATTAACAAATTGATTTTACCCAATTTGACGTATTTAACTAAAATAAATAAATATAGATATACTTAAAATTAGGGAATAAATCAAATATTTAAACTAAATAATAACTAAAAATATTATAAATAAAATTGTTATAAAATGTAGTTCTAACTTAGTTGAAGTTCAAATAAAATAAAATTGACATAACTAAACCAAAATTAAAAGAAACAAGATTACAGTAAAATACCATCAATAAAATTAAATATAAAATAATATTAATGATATAAATTAATATAAAAATAAAATAAAATAAGTTTAGTTTAATATTTAAATTTATTATTTATGTGTATGGCACAAGAAAACTCCTAGTAAACTAGAAACTGGTTGGATTATTGGTTCATATAATTATATTTTCTGATCCAATATTATTGGTTCAAGAAAACTTTATCCACTGGTTTGATTCGTATCAATTCTATATTATTGCCTATTAAATTTGTCAGATGATGATATAAATATAATTAATTATCATACTAATATTTTGCTTTGTTTTAAGGTATAAGTGAGTTAGGAGTGTTCAATTCGGTAAAACCGAATCGAAATAGAGAATCTAGTTTGGATTTAGTAATACCGATTATACTAAATAAAAAGATTAACTAAAATAAGTAGTATAATTATATGTAAATTATATGATATAATTTATAATATAGACATAATTTATCTTATTGATATGTTCATTATATTTAAAATGCAACTTTAGTAATGTATTAGTTTGATTTAAATTCAAAGTTATTTTTATGAAATTAAATAAAACATAACTTTTTTTGTGCTAATATTTACTTATTTAATAATATTATCGCATTACTATTTTTTATGTTTAGTTTATAAAACTATTATTATTATTATTATTATTATTATGAACTTAGTATGTTTACTAATTATTTAAATAGTATAATAAAGTAGAAAAAATATTATATTTGAAAACTAAACTATCTTTATGTTTTAATAAAATCAATATCTAATCAAATTAAGTAAAATTTATAAAATGTTATAAAATATAAATATAATTATGGTTTTTGATATAAAATTGAATAAACCGAACAAAACCAAAAAAAATATGGTTTTAATATAGTAGTCATCTTTTATAAATCGAAATACCGAAAAATCGAACCGAAATCCAGATTGGACATCCTAAGAAATTGCAAATATGAAAATGTACATATTTGTCGCTAATACGCTGCAATATCTATAAAATTTTACAAATCAAACTTTCATGAAACGTTTCCTTTCCTGCCACAGGTTTGCAAAGATATTTTCTGCTTTTTTACTACGACTAATATTTCCTTACAAGTTATGTCATGCAGATTTATTATGAACTTGGGGTGTACAATGTCTGTAGGAAATTTTTGTTCACTTGATAACCGAGGTAGATTTCTGAGAATATGGTTTATAATATTGTGACGACCAATACCATTATAAACCAAAACACCATTGTAAACACACAAGACACATAACAATCAGATTTCAACAAACTAATACGTAGAACACATTACCACCATCTAGTTGCTTGTCTAAACCATCTTAGAGCTTTTTAAAAATGCTTGTATTAATAAATCCGATGGTGGGAATTATTTTGGAACTTCCCTTTTAAACCTACTTTTCTCTTCCGTCAAATATGGGACAACAGAGCTCGGTTTACGAATGTGAAAGGATGCATTTATCTGTATCTATAAATTCTTTGTTTTATTTTTTAAAAAGATATTTAAATTTTTAAAAAGAAACAAAAGGTAATTAAATCCTCCACTTTCTCTTCACTGTGGTGATTATGCCTTCCAGCATCCCTTTTGATCTTTGTTTACAATATTTTAATTTCAATGCTCCCCACTTGGTTTTAGAGGTCGCTATTAGCCTATTTACCTACCTTCTTATTCCAACCTCCCATCTGTTTTGGTTCATAATTATATTTGCTATAATACTGAATTCCACATTTTATTTCTTCGCAGCTAATTGCAAGTAAAATTATCTGTTTACTAATCATCTTGCGAGTGCCTTTTATCATTTGATTCAGAAAAAGGCAAAAATATCCAAAATGTGATGTCATAAAAAATAGATTTGTCTAAAGATGAATAATTTTTAAGAGACATTTCAGATCCGAGCGTCCTATTTTCACACAAATATAGTTATGTTGTGGGAGTACACGAGTCATGGCTAGCATATGAAGAAATATAAATGGAGGCGACATAAGGTTTTATCTCCAATGATAATACTTGTTGTCCAATGATAACTTTATGTTGACATAAGGTGATGGCTGTAATGAATACATTACGGACTCTTGGGTTTCAGACTAGGAATTTTATGACCATACTCATTTGCGACAAAGAAAGCAACAATCACGAGTTAACCAAGGCAAGTTTTTGATGGAAAACTCCTTCCACGCCATTTGAAACAACCACAATCCCTATTCCCTACACTGCCTCACTATATGTTTTTGTGTTAAGCAGCACCATAATCTCATTTGTATCAAGACATTGTTTTTTAGGTTGTGTTCTCAATTTGTGATGAACGATTTTGATATGGTTCATTAGGTTGAAGTACTAAGAGTCCAAGGTGTTGGTCCTTATTATGTTTACAAGTGGGGAAAAGCCACAGCGCAAATCAGCTCCAATAGATATATAACATCTAGCAAACATAGAAGAATCAAACAATGAGAGTGATCAGGTTTCTATAGCTGGGAGAGACGTTGTGGTAGAGTGTTTGAGAAACTTGCATTCTTGACTCTTAGAGAGGACTCTATAACCATTCAGGTTTCATCTTCTTCCATTTTTTCTTAATAGATCATTAAGATGGATTTGCTTTAATTGAGGGAATGCAATCTCTACATTTATGTTTCTTGATAGCTATACTGTGAGAAGGAAAGGCTGTCAGGTGATCAATTTGAACTTCTGAAGGTATTTAATAGACGTTGGTGATATTTTGGGTGCTTGTGGCTCAATGAAGAGGACCGAGAAAGGTGAACTTGAATAAAATAGTTTAATCTCCTTAGCGAAGCAGGTTTCTTTATTAACTTTTAAATCTCTGTTTTTCTCAGGGGAACTTTCTATATGTGTGAATTCCTATACAATTCTCACAAAGTCTCTCCTTCCATTGCCACACAATACAAGTATCATGGTCTAACTGATATTGGTAAACTGTACCGCCAAATGTGAGCTCTATCTTCTGTCTATGTGAATCTGTGGTTCTGATTCTTGAAAGCTCATATGTTTTATTTTGGTTTCGAAAAGAGCAAAATTAGGTGATCATATTCAAATTTCATTTGAGCTTCCAATTAGTTTTTTTGCATGACCCCATGTTTAGTAACATAAATATTTTCAGCCAAACCATGATGCAAAGTTTATGTGTTGTTGCCTGGGTTTTCAATTGCTGTAGAGCCAAATCTGATGCAGCCAACTTTTGTATTGGTCTACCCAATCCAAATATCTCCCTCGGCCAAGCCACATCGGGGTAAAGTTGTTTCTAGAACTCTATCTCCTAGAATGACGTTTTGGATCATTCATCTTATATTCTGAAAACATCTCTAAGTGTAAATGATTTTTTTTTGCAACAGTAATGCATGTTTAACTGAAAGATTTGAGCTGTTCATCTGTGGCCGTCAAATGGCAAACACATTTTCTGAATTGACTTATCCTGTGGACCAGGTATACGATCTTCCACATTCCTGCAACGTTGAGTCGTCTTGAATAACATTCTACCTAATCAGTGATCTGTTTTTTCGCTACACTGGATCCGAAAAGATAATTGATATGATATAAAACTTTGTAGAGTATGCGGTTGGAAGAGAAAGTAAGGCAGCATAACGCAAAGTGAACAGCCGCTGCATCAAACACTCCTCAACAAAACGTAAAGAAAGACGATGATGATTCATATGAGGTGACCCTAGATGAAGACTTTCTCACTGCCCGGGAATGCGGAATGCGTCATGCTTCTGGAATGGTACTATATCTTATTTTCCAATAATATTTTGCTTGAAATCGAAATAGACATATAATAATACATACGAATGAGTTCCATCATGTTTCAGAGCTCTGGGATCAAACCCTATATCATCATCTAATTTTTTAAAATATGCGACTATTATTATAGTGAGAAAGCAAATGAGAGGATTACAATTGTCTTTTACATTTGAATGTGTCCTGTAAGCAAATGAAAAGATTAAAATTGTCTACTTCATTTGAATGCGTACCATAACTTTACATCTTCAAACAATGCATAATGCATCAATAAGCAAACCTGTTTATGTTCTCAACAAATAAGATATGCAAATGGGGGTTGAGTCAGAGTCCTGAATACATGTACAGACACTTACGAGTCCAAATTAGAGCACCCCACAATTAACCAACAAACTTGAGTTTGATATTTTTCATTTAAACAAAAAAATATATATTTAATATTAAAATATTGAGGACTGTAGTTAAAAGCTTTTTCATTAATATCTTTTGGGTGATTATAATTTTTCTGATATCATATCTTTAAATAACATATGAACTAAAAATTAGTTTTACTATTATATTTTATATATAATCATTTTTAGATAGTATATTGTTGTGATTTTTAAAATAAATAAAAATAAGATACAGACAGATGAAAATTAAAATATATCTATTTTAATAGAGTAGATTATACATTACTAATTATAATGAAAATTAGGTGTTTTTTCCGTGCATGCGGATTCAAAAGATTTATAACTTTATAAGTAAATGCGTTACTAATTAAAAGACTATAAATATAAACTATTTTTTTTTCATTTGAAAATGTTTTCGTATTATATTTTTTTTTGAAAGTATCTTTGTGTAATGTAATAATTATTAGTTAATAAATCTTTAAACCGTTTAAATTTTCTTTTCAATTATAAAAAAATTTTAGAAAATATTTTTTAGGTATGTGATTTCGTTTTTTGAATTGGTAATTTTTTCATTTAAAATAAAATATATTTTATATATTCTATGATTTTTTAATTATTAATTTTAATAAGTCTTCTAATCAAATAAATTTAAAATTCATATTTGTTTTGGCTAATTTATATATATTGTTCATTAATAAATCTTCAAAATAATTCCATATTTACTTTTCAATTATGTAAAATTATGATTTTTTTATTAATATTTATTTATGTGTTTTTCATTTTTGAATTTATAATTTTTACTAAAATATATTTTTTGGATAACAGCATAATATATATAGGAACTATCTATTTAAATCAGATATATTTTATATATTGGATAATTCTTATTTCCATTTATTTTTATAACTTCCTCATCAAATAAGTTAAATTCGTTTTTATTTTAGCTAATTTATATATATATATATATATATATATATATATATATATATTACTCATTAATGATACAACTGATATTAACAACAATAAACCTTCTCTGTGAAAAATAAATGTGCAGATAATAATATATATATAAATAATAAAACAAGAAAACCACATAAAATTAATACATAATCCCGACAAACACTAATATTATTTAAAATCATAAACGTCAATATACCACTTTAGCAAAAACAAACATAGAATACATATAATGAAAATATACAATTATATAGTTATAAAGATCACGTGTAAACCATATTCCGCGCGTAGCGCGGACAAGTCCTAGTAATGAATACATTATGGTTTAGTTAAGTAACGATCAGCCATAACACTACAGTTTACACCACCAAAGGTCTTCGTTATAAGTATTGTCATCGTCATGATCTCGAAAAATTAAAGAGTTTTTAGAGATAAATCCTTATTATTTATTTTTAAAAGTTTATTAAAATATTTATAAAGCTTTATAAAGCAGTTATAAGATTGATATATAACGTATAAGTATTTATAGATTAATTTTAAAGGCTTATAAATCGGTTATGAGAGTTTAGAATCAATATGTAAGTGATTATAGAGGTTTTAAACGAGTCTAAAAGCTCTTGTAAATGATTTTGTAATCTCTTATCAATTTTAGTTATTTTTTATAAGTTCTTATCTAATTTTACAAGCTTTTAAAATTATTTTACGTCTTAATTGATAAAAAAATTCAACTAAAACAGCTAGCTTTTCCATTCAAAATAGATGGTATTATAGGTGAAAGGTGATTTATGTTAACGGTTTTTAAATTTAGAATGTTAAAGTTTATAATGAAGACCTTGGTGGTGTAAATTGTAGTGTGATGGCTGATCGTTACTTAACTAAATTGGGTAAATTGTAGATTTTATGACAATACTTATAATGAATACACTAGGATAAGACCTGCGCCTTGCGCTGGGTGAATATATGTAATTAAAATATAAAATTTTAATATTCACAAATTTAAAATTTACATATGATTGTTTTTGTATGTATTTGAAATTTTAGAATTTTGGAATTTTTATATAATTATCTATACGTATGATCAAAAACAATTTTAATTAGAAATGTAAATCAAATCTTAGAATTTAATGGATCTGATTTCATATATCTTTTNGTTAACAAATTAAAAATTAACTCAGTTTTATATCATGATTTAACAATTTAAAAATTAATTATGGTTATGAGAAGTTTACGTTCACGTGTCAATCCTATTTATCTTCCAGTTATGAGAAGTTCACGTTCACGTGTCAATCCTATTTATCTTCCATTTTTCTCTTGCTATGTTTTTTTTTATATTTTGGTTATTACTCGATTTAAATATTTATTTGAATTTTATTCTCATTTCGTTTGTTTGTTTTGACCTGAAATTTAGAAAATATTTAAGTTTTAAAATAATTAAACAGATAAATACTTAGGTTAAGATCTGCACTTTATGCACAATAAGTATTTTATATTTATTATTTCTTTTATATTTTCTGCATATTATAAGTAATAAAATAATAAATATATATATTAAATAACTAAGAAATCAATTACTATTATGTAACAAATTGGCGTATGCATATAAATTTAACTATTACTCTTGTTTATTCACAATTAGGGTAAATAAATCAAAATAATCAATCTTATATATTGTATATGATATATAATTAAATTTAAATGATATAAACATAGTCATATAGCACACTTTTAATATGGATATNTAAATATATAAACTATGTTACATGCGTTATATGCGTCTCTAATTATTTTTCCCTAGCAAATTTCAATTGAACCTAAAGCCGCCACGTCAGTTTAATTGATATGCTAATTGATTGACAACTAAGCAAGGTTACTTTTTAATTAATACAAACTTGAGGTTACATCTTTTCAAATGTTTCTCAATTAATATATAGGGGATTACGGATTTTGGGGTTTCAGACTAGGGGTCCGATTGGTTTGGACGGTCAAGCTTGGGACTTTAACAAAAAGTGACTTTTAAAATTTTTAAGGTTTTATAATGTAAAAAATAATTATAAAAATAGTCTACAGTCACAAAATGCTGGCTTTTAAAAAAACTAACGTAACAAGTGAAAACAATAAAAGGTGGACTGTGAGAATATTTAGGAAGACTTTGAGAACTTTTAAAATTTTTGTGATTGGTAAAAATTAAACTTTGAAGACTTTAGAAAAAAGTGAAAGGCCTATTATCGGTCTCTAGGATTTTTTGGACAACAACTTTAACTAAACTAATTATTTGCGCTAATGGCTTCCTGCTTGGAACAATATATTTTTCCGTATTATGTGTTTAGTAATGGGTTTGGTTGTTAGATAATGATACTGTCCCCATATTTGCTAAATTGTTAGGCTTGCTTTCCTGGAAAAGTAAAAATACTCAGTTTATTTGCCCTCTAAATTTATATACTCTGGCTAGTTCCAGTGACATGAAAGAAGAATGCGTTATGGATGTGGTCGCTATAATAACATGTTGATGGTGATCTGACAAAATTTGATTGGTTTGTCTACGCCTTCATATTAGTGTTGGTGAAATATATAGATCGTAAAAGTGTATGTATTCATTGATCACAAGGAGAGAATATACATACCATAAAAGTCCTACGCCTAAGTACGTGATAAAGTCGACTTTCTAGACTACAAATTTACAACATAAGTTGTGCCTATCCTTATCTACAACTATGTCATTATTTTTTTTTGCTAAAACAACAATGTCACTACTCTATAGTTGGTGAAGTGTTTGAGTTGGTTCTTCATCTGGCGTAAATCCAAACCGATGTTTGCAAATCTTCAGGTGAAGTTCAAAGCTTGGAACAAACGTGCACATTTGGGAGAAAACGTTACAAGTTTAGTAAGACCATCCTATAGTGATCGTCTATATAGCTTGATAAGTGAAAAGTATAATATCGAAAGGGGGCCATGAAATTACAATGTATTTACTATTTTTAGTATTTGGACGTCTGTCTACATGGATCTTAGATGTCTATAATTATGAAAATTTAATAATTGCCATTTACTAATAGAATGTTATGTTTAACTGGAGTCTGTGTTTCAAAAAAAAAAAAAAAAAAAAAAAAAACTGGAGTCTACACAACAAGCATGTCTCTTTGTCCACGTTACATTTTGGTTTGCGTACCACACACGTATGCAACATGTATATACATGCCTACACATGTATTATCATTACAACTATTTTGCGTATCAAATGAGACACAATCAGGTCCTTTCTTCTACTAGTGTTCATGATCTTCAGTCTTGACCCAAGTCAATGGGTCTATGTAATGTAAATGAAAACAGTAATTAAGCTTGCTACATCGATTACAAAATGAGTAAATAACAAAACGATAAAACAAAGTCTAACCACTTTTTAATACTGACATAGTGACATGTTCAAAGATTATAAAGATAGAAAGATACTTATCATTAATAACCAAAAAAAAAACTAAAGTAGCGATGCTGATGATGATAATGCATTACCTACATTATCATTAGTCACATCTGGATCCATTTGGCAAGTTGGGTCGGGTTAACCACACCAGGGACGTGTGTTCCTTCTGTTTTGAACACACTCGCCACGTCAGAATAACTCTGGCGAGCCTTTTTAACTTCCCTGTGCTGCGGCGAAGGTGAGTTCAGCGGCCCAACTTCGGCCCATCCAGCACATAGTTTCCTGCCCAACATGGTCCCGCACGTGAGGAACTCGTGAGCCAAGTAGCCGGCCAAGAGCCAGTTCGGTGTAGCCGGAGTAGTGGCTCTTGGATCAAAACCGGAACTACTACTCTCTGTCGTGAACTTGCGCTTACTCGACGCGCCTGGCGTTTGAAATGTACGCGCATGGTGGTTTTGACTCATTTTAGCGTTGTGTTTAACTATGCCACGTGGATTGTACGACCAGGGATATAATGGTCAATGTACAAAAGAGAGGTGTAAAAATGTCAATGCATGCTTTTAACCTGAGGCTAAAAGCGTCAAACGCACTTTCAGGATAAAATAAGAAAAAAAGTTTTAAAGAAGAAAATATCAAAGGGAATATAAAAATTGGATCGGTGAATAGCTCCGGCCTCCGGGCCAGCGACGGAGAAGAAAAGGTAGGTGGAGATCGAAGAAGAGAAGTCACCGCCGGGGATCGGCGGAGTAAAATCAGGGAGAAAAGGGGCAGGGATAAGAGAAAGAGAGAGAAGACAACATTCCTAACTTTCGATAAATTGAAAAAAAATGAAGAAAAATATAATGAAGTTTTTATTCGGCCTCATATTAAATTAAATTTGATGGGCTTTTAGGCGTTTGAAGGAGCCATAATGTCTTTTCAAGACTAACTGGATTTGCATATTAGGCCTTTTTGGTCAAGTTTATAAATTACCTTTTTTATCTAACGATTTTTTATTGTTAATAAACTTTTTGTGGGTGCAAAAAAAAGTAGTTTCTTTTTTTTTTGTCGGACTCAAACCTTGTAAATAATCTCTCCTAGCGCGAACTGAAAAGTAGTTGATAAACTAGTGGTTTCAACTCACTTTCTCACATGACTACTCGAGATCACAGGTTTGATAATCAAAGACAGCACGGTGGTACTGTGCCTTTCAAAAATCTTGTGTACGCAGCTGACCTGGACCTAAAGCCTAGAGGTTTCTCGGACACGTCTTGAAGATTTCTGTATGAATGTTTTTCGGAATGAACCAGTCACTATAAAAAAATTAAAACCCTTCATAATTTTTGAGATGTAACTGATAGCCTAGTGATTTCAACTCACTTTCTCACACATACCTAAAGCCTAGAGATTTCTCGGATACGACTTGAGAATTTCTGTACGGGTGCCTTTCAGAATGTGGGACCAATCACTATAAAATGTTAAATTCTTCACAGTTTTGTTAATAAACTTACGGCAGTGTTATTCATCGGGTTTGTTATAGAGAAATTAGGCTCCACACATTAAGATTATATCATATTTAGCTCAATACCTTTTTTCGATTTGCTTCGTTGAGACCGAACCATTCTGGACCATTATAGCCCTATTGCTCTTTCCTCATTAGTTTCGATGTTTGTGAGGAAAATATTAGTTATTTAAGTTTTTTTCTGATAACTTAACTACACACGAAACATATGTCAGAGAAGTTGTAATATTATATTAATATAACTTTTTCTTTTCGTTAGCAAATCTACTCCTCTGGTATTCCTCTCTCTTCTCTTTGTCCTAAACTATTCTCTCTGGACTAGTTTAAATTCTCACTAGTTCCATCTTTTCGTTGGTCAGATTTTTTTTCCAGCTATCTCATCTATTGCATGTATAATCGGTGTATGGGGTTTGCTTTGAATTTTCGATTTTCAGATATTGATCTTGATCTAAGCCCTTTCGTGTGGCTCTTTGGAGATGGTGTATTGGGGTTTGGCTTCGTTGGTTGATCTTGTTCTATTCTGGCTTCTTTGGTGTTTAAGGCCTTGGATTCTCTTCCATCGTGCTCAGCTACCTTGGCTTTTTCCTCTATGTTGTTAGTCTGCGACTTTCTGTTTTATTTGGTTCCATCGCTAAGCAAAGATGAAGGGTTAAATTGGGTTGCTTATCCTTGATTTGTTGCAGCGGTTGGTTGCTACATGCATGTCATACCGGCTTCGTCTGAAGGATTTGGAGGTTCGGCTCTGTTCATCATGTCGTCGAAGGAGACAGATTAACCTTGTTATTCTCTGATCCTCCAAAGTTGTGTCAAGGTTCCTGCTCGTTTCTCCATAAGTCGTATGAAGGTGTTTGGAGCTTAATAAAAAAATTGGCTTGGATTTCCTCAATCAAATTCAATCTATGATGGCGTTATCATTCTCGTCCTTCTCCTCCCTATCCATCTTCAATTTTCCAATGTTTGTTTGTGTTAGATCAGATCTAATTTCTTAAATCCTGAGCTTGTAGTCTCTGTTTTGATTCCAGATTTGTATTCACTAAAACGCCGGCTTGTGATGGTTATATAATTTATTAGATGGGATACTTAATAATGTTAGCTGGCTAATTGTGGTATATAACTAAGGAAAATTATGTGATACATTACGTAACTATTTCTTTGAATCTGAATGAAGAAAATTAACTAGTTTGACAAAGCATTAGACTGAGAGTTAATTGATTTAGTTGGGAATTTCAGTATGTAGAGTAAAAGATGAGTTGAGTGATTTTTGGGATGGATTTATGACAGACGGAGATATAGAACTAGGTCTAGAGACATGGTCAATGAAGTGGCAACGACTTGAGAAGAAATGTCATTAAGAGTGTTTTTCCTTCCATATTTAAGGTTTGAAAACGAGGGAGATGATGACAGCGTGGTTCATCGTTTGGTTGATCAGAAAATGTATGTTTGGTTATCTGAGTAGAAGATGATTCACAATTGAGGGGTTCTTGTTAGATATCCTAATATAAGGCTAGTTGACATTTCTATACATATACAAATATCATGTTTTTCATGGTTTAAAATACTAAATTGTAACTTGTGTTAAACAAATATAATAATGTTTCATGGATCATAATAAACTAAAATAGTAGCCGGTTATATTATTTAGTGGACAAGTTTGTATTTTAACTGATAGTTCTTGTTGTTATTATACAGTTAACGGCCATGTTAGCTGGATAATCATGTTGTTATTATCCAGTTAACCGTGATGTTAGTCGGATTGCCTGAAACATATAACCGTAACTGAAAAACTTAACATGCTACGATATTTATTTTCGGCTATTATTATAATAACATATTTAATAATATTTTTAACCGGTTATTATTATAAGCAAATTCACTCAACCACGTCCGGACATTCATCAGAACATCGAGATAATCCTGCCAAGTAATTGTCGATTAACACATACAACTTACTAGGTGGTAGTTAGGACCACCAGTGTTGTGTCTCGGAGAGAATAACGCTTCCTAACAATTTTATCCATTGTTTGGAGACTATCACTTTCCTCGATCATCACTTTCAGTCTGAAATCTTCTAAGATCAAGCATTGCCATTCTTGTTCACCATTCTTTTTCCACTCACCTCGCTGAGACGTACACACCAAACTATCTCTAGAAAAGCTTATATAATTGAGATTTAAGTTTATATTGTTGATGAAGAAACAATTATGTTAGATTTTAAAAAAATTACCAGCCAACTATGTGTAATATACAAGCTAATAGAAGTGGATATTAAATATGTTAGCTGCCAATTTTATTTATAAACATTCCTATAAGTCAGTTAGCATGTAAACCAATTAACATTTATAGTATTTGTTTGACTAAACTCTCTTCCCATTCACCTCAGTAGGCTCCTTAATCTCATCATACTCCTCGTCAAGTTCTTTTATAAAGAAGTTTTTGACTAGCTATTTTTTTGTTGTTTCCTGCCATTCCTTTAAAATCTTGACCTTACTGCAAAATCTGTCTTTTACTACTGTCTTTCTTTAAGTTTTCTATTACAGATTTTGTAAAGAGGTCCCATGTTACTTCCTTTTATACATAACAGCCTCAAAGCAAAGCTTTTATTATCTTTCCTCCACACACAATATTTCGTATGTAGATGAAGAAAATATTTGGTTTGATTCACCTTTACAGTTTACACATCATAGGTAAGGCAAAAAGATCTTTTTTTACTCGATGGAAATTTATAGATAACAAATATTACACAAGATTTCGAAACACAAAGCCCGCAAGCAACACAGCTTCCGGAGATACAGCCAGCGGACGAAAGCATGCAATCCCTGGAGACATAAGCTGGCAAATCACATACCAGTTCCCGGAATCAAAGCAAAAGACTAATAGCTAGGATAAACAAAAACCCAGATCAGATCAAACAATACATGCACTGCTAATAGTGAAGATGCACGAGCATGCAACTTGCCAACTCTTATTTGAAAGTTCCAATCAGACCACTTCAAACCACGAGCATGCAACTTGACAATAGGACATTTTCACTACATGATCATATATTATTATGTTATTGGTTACAAGAAAATGTAACAAGCCAAAAGAGGGGACGAAAACGATGTTTAAAATTTCTTAAAACCGGTTTACAAAAACAATCTCTCATCTACAAGAATGTTTATCAACTCAAAAATAAATTTAACCAGGCCAAATTTTTTATGTAACTGAGATTACACCCAAAATACATTAATCTTGCTTAAACTTAACTATATACGTCTATGTCACAATAGAAAGTCCAAGACAACTTTTGGATTTAGAAAGTCTCCACACCCACCAACCGTCCTACTCTCTTCAGATGACTTATCTTTGCTCCATCCTTTTGTGTTGTTAACATTGTTTGCCCAAAGCTGGCATCTCCAGTGGCGTTCTTCTTCTATTCCCCTCAGCCAAAAACGGAAACATTGACCATTCTCTTTCAAAACTGGAAAAATTAAAATTATAGTGGAACACAAAGGTCGTATTAATTCAACAAAGGTTAAATAAGCTTTATAAGCAAATTCAAGAAGATAATGCTCACAGTAGGAACATGAGGCATGAATCCAATTCATGTCGAACCTGCAACAATAAACACACACAGAGGGAAAATATTCAGAGCTCAAGTTACACAACTACAGTAAAAAGAAAGAGACACCATTGAAAAGGGATGAAAAGAGATTCATGCCATTGGTATGATTACAGAAACGGGTGTGCTCTAATGATTATGTATGTTGGATCAATTCTTATTATGTTTTTTTGGATTTAATAAAAGAATAAAAAAGAAGAAGAAAAAGAACAGTTACAAAAGATGAAGAAGAAGAAGAAGAAAACATGAAGAGTAAAAAGACGATGGTAAAAACCCCGAGATGAACTCTCTGGCTTCCTCTCCCCGTACAGAGATCTTGTGCTGTGATTTCTTTTTTCATGCAGCCACTTTTATTGGCCGTAGTTTTTCTAGCCACCCTAACAAAAAAATTGTGGGGGTATATATTAGGTTAATCATTACTAATCTGCCTAACTATAATTAAAAGCTTTTTAGTTTCTAACCTATACCTACCCTACACAAACAAATTAGATGCCTAAACTCAGGAAGGATAGTTCGGTCTTTTCCATACCACTTGCTATAGTAAAAGGCCCCCATAATTTTTTGTGTAAGGTAGTTTCTTAATTTCATAATTCTTCTTAGATTATGACCCAATTCACCCTTTGTTATATTTGTACTTGATGTTTCTGTAATTTCGTATTGCTAGTTATGTATAATGTCCTAGTATAATATCAATAAAATTCATTTTGGCGAAAAAAAAATATTTTGCACATTCCTAAGTTGTAACAATCACACACAAAATTGTAGATGAGTTAAAATCTACTAGTTTATTTTTTGTGTAATAACATTTCTTATCTCAAATAGAACGCAAGGATTATTTAGTGTATATATTTATATATAACTTCCAACCCCATCTTCAGAAATGTATCTAATTGCTCATCTGGATATTTGTATTTCAATCTAATATTTATATATATATATATAGCTTATACTCCCTAAGGATTAAAAATTGATATTTAATGATTCACATACATATTAATATAAACTAAATACATAATTTAATTTCTTAGTTTTTTTAGTTTTATTTGTTTTCCAATAAAATTATACCACATATATTTTAGATCTTAATTTATGTTTTACTTTAATTTAAAACACATTAATCAATGTAAGAACACCCATTTTTATATACAAGAAAATAGTTGCAACATCAATCATTTGTATACAGAGGGAGTATATATATTTTGATAATTATTGCAGTGTTATATAGTTATAGGTTTTTATAATTTACTATATTTATAGTTATTAAACTCATGGTTCTAGTCGGTTGTTCATTATTAACTAATACAAAAATTTATTCTATTAAAACAGAAGTATAAAATAATATTCTCTCTGTTTCAAAAGGTCCATGTTTTAACTAAAATATTTGTTTAAAATTTTTTTTTTTACATTTTCAATGTATTAGTTAACGATAAATTGTAAATTTCAAAAAAAAAATATTTGTGTTTACTAAAATTATATTGGTTAAAAACTATAGGAAATTGTTAGCTACAAAAAATGTTGGATTGGTAACCAAATTTTTATATGTTTTTCTAATATGTGTAAAAAACCTAAAACATACAACTTTTTGAAACAAATGGAGTATTTTCTGAGTTTAAGTGTTTTCTTACATCTTTTCTTTCTTTTTAAACTAATTCTAACCAGTTCATTTATTGTTTTTCTGAATACTTATAACCACTTCATGTATTATCTTTTCCAAAACACCCAAAAACATTTATTACAAAAATACAAAACGATAACCACCTATTTTAAAATGTTTTGTTTTTCATTTTGCCTAACTATGTCAATAATTATCTTTAATATAATAATTTGATAAAATTTATTTATATGTTCATAAAAAATGACATGTTAGAATGAAATTGCTTCATTTGGAACAAGAATTCAAAACGGTTAAAATAAGTTTTTATCTGTTTAAAGAATCAATTATTTATAAGTGTTAAGGTACTCGGTCAGATAAGGATTGATTCTTTCAAATATCAGGTTTTTAGATTTTAAATTAAATTTTGTTCATCTATTAATAGGAAGCCAAAAATATTCAAATAATTAATATACAATTAATTATATGGTGATATATTTAAAATATATACTAATCATAAAAAATAAATATTAATTTATAAAAAAAGTAAAATACTAATATCCACACAAGTGAAATTCTAGTAGTATTTTAAACTCTAGTTTTCAGATATTTTTAAGACCAACAACATAGTTTTATCTCTAGAAACTTTCACTTTATCAACATCATTCGTAAAATTCTATACTATTTACATATTGTATTTTATAAAGGACTTTTTCTTTAGAAACGGTCTCTTTATTTATTTGGTAAAACTATACTCTCTGTTTTATTATAAGTGTTATTTTAGAGTTGTGTATAATTACTTTTACATATTTCCTATATAAAAACTTAATTACCTATATACCTAACCACATTTTAACCAATAGAAAAATAAATTACATAATAAAGTTAATAAATTCTGCATTGAAAACTGAAAACGATACTTATTTTGTAATAAAAAAAAAAATTCTACAACGACACTTAATATGAAATGGATTGAGTATTTTTAAACCCTAGTTTAAATCACGTTGTGTTGGCTGTCGACAAACAAATCGGGATGCCCACTTATTGAGCAGACAGACACCAATCCCTTTCAGTAACTAGTATTTATCTTTGAGCATTTTTCCTAATTTTCAGCATCCTATTAATTACTCCCGAGTCCTAGCGCTAACTTTGGTTTCGTTCTTTTTTATGGCACCGCCTTTTAATTGCATTTGGCCTACTAAAATGCGGGGTTTTAAATTTAGATATTAACCTTTTATTGAAAAACAACAAAAGTATAAGCTTGACCAATTTTATTTATATACACAAAATGTTGAAGTAGTTTAATGTTTTGAATAGAAGACGAATCATAATTTTATCAAACAAGAGGTACTTAATCAAAATCTTGAGACAAGTTAAACTACACATTTCAGTATTTAATTTGTTATTAAACTAATAAGAAAGGAAGCTTTTCATGATAAAAGAAAAGATAATAAGCAAAAAAGAAAGAAGAAAGCCAATAGGACCTAAAATCTTCCGTAGTTACTAAATAGACACAAGAGATGTGATTGTCGGACATAAGAGACCATGTTCTGAGATGACATGTAGCGATTTCTAATTGAAGGAGGATCAAATATAACTGGTCTGTATTTATTAAATCTTTGCGTTTAGGACGTTATAGGTTGGAAATTAAATGACGGCCGTTTTTGTTCAAACAGCAATAAATTCATCATCTAACTCGCACATGGTTTGGTAGGTGTTGAAACCACATGTCAAAGTTATTAAACTACAAATAATTTAGCCAGGACTTAATTTTCATATGTGATTTGATTTTCATTCGTTCATAGAAGACATGTATAACTACGGTTATGATCTGCAAACCACCTATACGCCGGAACAAGCAAGAGTAGGCATGTTTACTGTCATTTGCGATAACAAATTTGGGACTTAAGAAAAATATGATATTTATTACCGAACATTTGGCTATATAAGTTAATCACTCTATTATTTGCAAACATCCAAATATGTCTTAGCAACACTACATCCGCAAGACTTATTAATCAGCTAAGAAGCATTATTATTTGAACTAAGCTATCAAACTTGCAGTTTTGTGCGGGCACTTGAGTATAATTATGTGGAATTTTTAGAAACACAAAATGAAAAGATTTTTTATATAAACATAAATAAAACGACGTGGTAACTTTTGAATTGTTTATTTGACACAAAAGAGGTAGAATTAACTAACTGTCACGTAATTGAGAAACCGTTAATGTCAGAGAGTCTATGGTAACTTGGGTGAAACAGTAAAGTCTACTTGGTAGATTTGAGTAAAACATATTAAACTAGTTTTCTTAATATTTTCAGCTGTATAAATGGAGATAATATATGTATTATATAGGTTTGTTACGAGAAAACATGTGGAGAGGAAATCGCAAAAGGATTTAGGAATTGAATGAAGTGAGTAGTAGATAGCAGTTGGAGTAAGTTAATGCAAAGATTAAAGTAGATGATTAAGTGTTGCTATATAAGCGACCATAGTGCGGAAATGTTTTGGTCATCGAGCAGTGAACACTGCATTGAACAAACATACTAAAAATCAGGAAGACATGGGGCGTCTTGTTAATGGAGCTACTCTATTGGCTTTATTATGTTTTCATGTTTTCGCTGTGAATGTTGCTGCAAGAAATGGTGTGAGTTCTACCAAAGATGAAGAGGAGAAAACGTTGATTGGAGGCGGCAAGGGTGGTGGCTTTGGCGGTGGATTTGGAGGAGGAGCTGGCGGTGGATTTGGAGCAGGCGGTGGTTTTGGAGGCGGCGGTGGTGCTGGTGGAGGAGGAGGTTTTGGTGGTGGACATGGCGGAGGTGTCGGAGCCGGTGGTGGCTTTGGTAAGGGTGGTGGAGTTGGCGGTGGTTTTGGAGGTGGAGGTGGACACGGTGGAGGAGTTGGTGGTGGTGCTGGAGCTGGTGGTGGGTTTGGAAAAGGTGGAGGGATCGGAAAGGGTGGTGGAATTGGCGGCGGAGCTGGTGGTGGTATTGGGAAAGGCGGTGGTCTTGGTGGTGGAATAGGCAAAGGTGGAGGAGTTGGCGGTGGTATTGGAAAAGGTGGAGGTATTGGTGGCGGTATCGGAAAAGGTGGAGGAGTTGGCGGTGGTTATGGTAAAGGAGGAGGTGTTGGTGGTGGTATCGGCAAAGGCGGAGGAGTTGGCGGTGGTATTGGTAAAGGCGGAGGTATTGGCAAAGGCGGTGGAGTTGGTGGTGGCATTGGGAAAGGTGGAGGAGTTGGTGGTGGTTTCGGAAAAGGTGGAGGAGTTGGAGGTGGCATTGGCAAAGGCGGAGGCGGAGGCGGTGGCATTGGAAAAGGTGGTGGAATTGGTGGCGGCATTGGCAAAGGAGGAGGCATTGGAGGTGGAATTGGCAAAGGTGGAGGTATCGGCGGTGGCATTGGAAAAGGTGGTGGAATTGGTGGCGGCATTGGTAAAGGAGGAGGCATTGGAGGTGGAATTGGCAAAGGTGGAGGTATCGGCGGTGGAGCTGGTGGTGGCTTTGGGAAAGGGGGAGGGATAGGCAAAGGCGGAGGCATTGGCGGTGGTATTGGAAAAGGAGGTGGAATTGGTGGCGGCATAGGCAAAGGCGGAGGCATTGGAGGTGGAGGAGGCATTGGAGGTGGAGGAGGCTTTGGCGGTGGAGGTGGATTTGGCAAAGGCGGGGGAATCGGTGGTGGAATAGGCAAAGGTGGAGGATTTGGCGGCGGGGGTGGATTTGGGAAAGGAGGGGGTTTTGGTGGAGGTGGAGGATTTGGGGGTGGAGGCTTTGGAGGCGGAGGTGGAGGTGGAGGGGGTGGTGGAATCGGACATCACTAAGCTGAAACACATGACGTTGCATTGAATGCATGCCTCACGTACACTTGGTTTACAAGTCCTGCGTATTTTCCAAACATACTAGCTTTATGTACTTTGAATTACGACGAGGAATGAGTTTCGTTAGATGTATCCCAATAATATACATTGTATCATGGTTACATAGTGTATCTCGTTGGAAGTAATTTTTTCTTCAAAATCGTTGAAGAACAGTGACCTATTAAGCAATGATATTAAAAGACATAAAGCATAACGAAACGCACAACTTGACGCAATAATTACATTACCCCTGTTCGTTTCATCACCGCGGAACTCAGTGGTTGCGTCAAAAAAATGTATAGTGAACAAGACAGAAATCAGAGTAACTTGACGCAGCGGCAATTCTGATGGACTTCCAGAGGCACAAATAATGAGAAGCTGATGCCGCCGTTATTTCCCGCGTCCGTTTTATCCTCCGTTTGTTACCGCTGCGACTGCAAAATCAGTTAGTTTAGCTTCACCTGTGCCGTGTGTTGTAGTCCTCAAAGCTTAAATTTTTTTGACGCTGCCGCTGCTTTCCGCGGTGATGAAACGAACAGGGGTGTTGTTGTACAATGTAATTATTGCGTCAAGTTGTGCGTTTCGTTATGCTTTATGTCTTTTAATATCATTGCTTAATAGGTCACTGTTCTTCAACGATTTTATATTCATGGGTATGTATAGGCTTTTTATATTCATATCATTTGCATGTACTTCCCTGGAGGTTTAGGCGTTTAGCCTTGAGATTCGGGACGGTATGATATGCTCTTGCACGTTGTTGTCAACTGCTCTTGCTACTTTGCACGCGGAACATCACAATATATTTTACTTTGTACGCGGAGCATCCCCATTCACTACAAGAAAACACGTCCTTTACTAGGACGGGTTTTCCTCGTTATTTCCTAGTAAAGGGCCCTTTACTAGGAAATAGCGAGGAAACGTGTTTCGTCGAAAGACGTTCATCGTAAAGGCTATTTTCCTCGTAAAGGCCTAGCTAATTTACGAGGAAAGTTTTCCTCGTAAAGCCGTGGAAAACATTTCCTCGTA
>CAKOAT010307488.1:4457-19638 GCA_932364175.1 Eruca vesicaria subsp. sativa
ATTAGAGAAAGAGAAGAAGGTGAAGAACAGATAGCGGCGTCTGTAACATAAACCCTAATTTCGTTGTTGTAGTTAGTAATGACATGGAAAATAAAAGCTGACATGGATGATGACATGGAAAATCAGTTATTCAGCCACCAAACAAACATTTAAGTCAGCCACAATAAGTCAGCCACTTAATACACCGTAAGTCAGTCAATACGTGAATACTATTTTAGTAATTAACTTTTTGTTAACAATCAGCCATAACAGAGATGAAACGCAAGAAGTCAGCTGTATCGTTGAATAAACCAGCCGGCAAATGAATGCTATTCTAGTAATTAATCTTTCGCTAAAAAGTCAGCCGTTAATCAGCTGAGTTTACTGTTACTCCACTTTATGACGGCTGATTAAATATAACTCAGCTGTAAAAAGATCTCACAACTCGGCCGGTCGACGAGCAATTAACCAGCCGCGATAGTTAACTAAGCCGTATGGTAACTANTTTATGCCGCATTCTTACGTGGACCCAAACTTTTTGCTTACGTGGCATAAAAAAGTAATGGCATTCTTGTAAATATGTTTTTTCTCACAACATGAAAAAAGGGCACGCTGGGTATTAAAAAAAAGGTAGTAATAAAAAAAAGTTTTGTATGGTTGTGATAATAATTAATAAAATTCATACTAGTTGAGTTAACTTCCCTTAAATAATTTATGAATTGTATAAAGTTTACCTGATCTTTCAGCCGTTAATCGACAGATAGATTTGATTTGATTTCCCCATTCGGTTTGCTCTTTGTAGCACATGTTATTTATAATTAATTAATGTAAAAATTACCCAGATTAACTCTTATTTATCTATCATGTAATACTAACTAGATTAACTTCCTTTAATTTATGCATGTTAGAATGGTAGCATAAAGACGAAATAACTATAATAGTTGGAATTATTACAACAATGTCATTAAATCAATTTTGGTAAACAATTAAAAACACCAATTAAAATCACGATAAAAAACACAGTTTTTACTTTTTACAAACAAAAAGAAAAACAACATTTAGGGTTCATGGGATTCACCATCGTTTCTCGACGAATTGGGAAAATCCGAGTTAGAAAGCAGCTACTTATCAACTCTCTCTCGATGGCTATGGCGATGGAGGTCAATTTCAGCAGAATAGTTTCAGGGTCAAGATATCCGATTGAGATCTCAATAAGCGTAGTGTTATGTCTTTCTCAGAGTTGGATTCTTTTTTTTCTGCTCTATTATGATTTTTTTTTTTTTGCTTTGAATTCGGATTGAAGCAGTGTGGCTGACTCACCACAAAACGACTCCTACACTTATTGCTCGGATATATGATCGCATTAAGACAAGTAGTGATAGCTATTAGCAAAAAGTCTTAGGTGCAAATAAAGAGTAATGTATCATGTTTCTCGTCTCTACCATTGGCTGTGTATTAACCAAGTTTTCATGAACTTAGACTAGCATGTTTGCTCGACAATGAAACATAGATGTAATAAATATTGCTCCATGTACATGATTCTAGAGATATTATCATCTACTAGATCCTTTTCCGCGTTATGCACGGATAACATGATTTAAAAATTATAAATTTTACATGTTTATAATTTTTTTTATTTGACATAACACCTTATTTAAAAGTTGAATAGTCAATATGGAATTATTGTGTTGTGTGTATACTCTGGCTTGAATAAATAATTTGTCTTAGTCCCAACTTGGATATGTTTAAAATTTAATACAAATCAAAATAATAATTATTATTTAAAAAAAATTATGTAGATATATGATCACATTAAAATTAAAATTTAATATTTTTATGTATATATATTTTATATAAATAAGAATCTATCATTATACTGTTTGTTTTATATTCACAACAGAATTTATATTTTATTAAGGCTTAATATATTTTTGATGAGATTTAGTAGTATTATATCTAAAACAACATTTAATTTCTATGCAATATATATTGTATATATTAAATAATATAATAAAACTAATATAAATGTCAAATTTAAAAATAATAAATAATGTCTTTATCCTAAAATTAAATATCTCTATAAATTACTAAAATTTTAAAGTACCAACATTATTAATTTATAAAGAGACTACTATATATAGCTATAATAATTTGGATTGTAGGATGAAGATTTATCACCACCTGCAATTTTTATATCTAATTAACATTTTGTACCTTATTGTTAAACCACCCCCCATTAAAGGTTCAGATGGGGGTTCACACGTTTTTAAAAATATATATATATATTAAAATAATGAAAAGTACTGAACCTGTCTTTTGCAAGCTCCTTGCAGTGAACCTGGTTCACCACTGTTTCACGGGCCCCGCGTCACGTGGCGACCCGCGACTGGTTCAGATTTTTTTTTAAAAATCAAACAGGAAAAAAAATAAAAGAATGTACACTGGGAATCGAGCCTCATGTTTGTTGATGGAGATGCTCTTAGTCTCCAGAGGACAAAGCTTAAGTAGATGAGTTGTTTTGTTGTGTTCACTACTAAACTCTAAAGTGAAGGATTCTTCTAAATTTACGCCACTAGCTTCACAAAATTCATCCCAACCATTTCTCAAAGCAACAATTCCATCTCTTGTCAATAGATATGCAGACCATTTCATTCTGTTTTTACCCAAAATAGTTATCTTCCCAAGCTTATTAATACCATTAGCCTTCATGAATTCACTTGGAAGATGCTGTGGAACATTAGAAAAAATACATTTACTTACTAATTATAAATCCAAGACAAAAACTAACCCATCTTTGAAAATGAACTTACCAGCTTCCAGGCTCTGACATCGTTTCGTGTGAGTGTTAATGTGACCGATCGCTTTTGTATTGCTGAGGATGAATCACTGCTTCCAGGTTCCATGGGAAACATATGCTTTTAAATTGCTAGACTATGTACCTAACAATCAGAGCATACGAGTTCCGTCTTCCCATATTAATGAAACCAAAATTGGTTTTCTAAATAATCTTTGGGGGTGAGGAAAACTCTAGAAGAACCAAATAAAAAAAAAAGAATGGGAAGAGAAGAGAACCTACAGGTTTGTTGCAGAGAGAAGAGGAGGAAGAAGCTCTAAAGTGGATCGGCTCCGCCTCTCCATTTCCATTTGTTGCTTGGAGTTAAGATCACCGGAGAAGGTGGTTTTGCCGTTGATATTCATAGCGATTATCAGATTAATTTTTGTGGGAGTGTAAAGGAGTATGAGGGAAAAAAATATATTAAGAGAATCAGAAGAGGAAGACGAAAAGAATCCATGAATGATGATGAATACATTGCACAAAGATGAAGTGATGGAGGGTTCTTGATTGACCAATTTTGGTTGTGGAAATCAAAGTTGAAGAAACCGTGAAGAAAGAGAGTTGCAAGAGAGACAGAACGCCACTTCTGATATTTTGGACCTAAAGGTGCTAGCATGGCAATATAAAAGTCTCGTATTGGTTGATTATTTAGTCTGACGTGGACAGCTCCAGAAGACTTTATTAAGAGCTTTTAATAGTCTTAGATATCCACGCCTTTTAGATGAGTCTGAAACACATGCTTTGTTGGGGGTATATAACACGTGATTATGACCTATTTTATTGATTGCTTCACATTTGATGAGAAAAAAATAGAAACCTTGAAGGTAACCTTCACAGGGGAGTCACTAAGACCATATTTTACTGGTGCTTTAGTTGTTTATGGAGTCAGTTATTGTATGTTTAATACTGAGGTCGTGGTGAATTTTGACAGTGATACAATGTGGTCTAGGGGAAGTCAGAACATGAATTTTCATTGGCTAATCATGGCAAAGGTCCTTTCTTAGTAGTATATATAACAAGAAGAGGATGCAGAAGACTGTCTTGCAGTTTGAGAGTAAAGTTAACAAGGAGACTACTTTTTTTTAAGGTTCAGTTTATGGAGGTGAAGAAAGGCGTATCCTGTTAAATTCGGGTTTATTATGGGCTTCCAACTTAAAACCAATTGGTGATAAGTGGATTGGCCCTGACCCTTTATATAGTAGTAGATTAATTCTTGTATTTCCGATGTGGGATGTTTCTCATCAATATCCTCCCTCACGCTCAGACATCTAGGTCTGAAGCGTGGACAATGTGGGAATAACATCCACAGAGGGACCAACTTAAAACATGGCTCTGATAACATCTAACATGGTCTAAAACATGGGAATAACATCTAACATCTAACATGGTCTGATTCAGAAATTCTCCTTTATCGCTCTGATACCATGTTAGATTCGGGTTTATTATGGGCTTCTAACTTAAAACCAATTCGTTTTAAGTTGGAAACCCATATAAACCCAAAGTTAACATGGTATCCACATGACATTTCGGTTTATATGTACTTTGATGCATTTTCAATTCTGTTTTACGATAAAAATACAGATGACAAGTTATGTAACCGCTGGATTTGGTTATCGTTTATTGTGTTCTTATACAGTCAGGAACTTGGAAATCTCTATTGAATAATAAGAATCGAGAAACCATTTTTTCTTTGAGTGTTTTTATTCGTCTCAAATCTGGGAGAATGCAGTTAAAGGTATTTTGGGCAGTTCCTATACAAATGTCTGGGCTGAGATCATAGGGATCCTTATTGACAGGAATATGGAGAAGAAGAACCTGTTTTGTACTCGTTATGCTTTTCAGGCAGTTCTTTATGAAGTTTGGAGGGAACATAATCAGGTGAGGCATGGAGATAAGTTGTTGTCATTATCTGTGATGAAGAAAGGGATAGATAAAGGGACATGAGAAAAAAAGAAAAAAGAGAAGGATAGATAAAGGGATCAGAAACAAAATTAGTGTACTGCGCAGGAAGAGGATCAAAGGAATGGAAGTGATGATGCAATTTTGGTTCTCTACTAGATTTAGTTAAATTGTATCTTTTGGAGTTTCAAATTTCTACAGCAAACAGTATGCACTAGTTGTAATAATAACACCGCCTTGCTCTTAGTCGATAAGTTTAGGGTTTTGGTTATTTTTTTCTCTAAAGAGCTAGAAATATATTCAATGATTACTCCGTCCTTGATCTTGGTCTATCACGTCCTATACTCCATTCTTGATCTTGGTCTATCACGTCCTGATCTCTTTGGAAGTGAATGCCATAAGCAATATCATATATGTATTTGTAAACAATCATCTAAGACACTAAGTGTTTACTATGATTATTGTGGCAATAATGACGAAACAAGAGAGAGCTTAACAACTTGTGAACTTTGTTAAATAGAGTAGTTTAAATATGATAATTACAAGAATGTATTTAATTGAATGCAATTTACAAAAAGAAAGAAAGAATGTATTTAATTTTGCAGGACAATATAAAGATAATGATCGTGTTCATATATGTATTTAAATGGTTTTGTTACGCTTTTGGGTAACCATTCAATTTGGTTAAATAAAGTAAATTTGTGGTCAAATGAATAAATAAGTTTATCGAATCAAAACTAAATTTGTGGTCAAACAAAAGTAAATTAATCTATCAAAACTAAATTTGTGGTCAAACAAAAGTAAATTAATCTATCAAAACTATTTTATTAAAACAGAAGTAACCATAAAAAATATCCCTCATTTTTTAACTTATTTACAAAGACATGCCAATGCAACTGAAGTTATTAATTAATCTATCTTTTAGGATTCTTTGTCTTTTTATATTTAATTGGTGTATTTCTAAAATTAAATTCTTACTAAAAATTATGGAAACAATGATCAATAAACCTACATTTTAGTATTCTTTGTCTTTTTTATATATGTGTGTTTCAAAATAAATAAGTAATTAATAAACCTAGCTATAAATAGTTATTCAACATATCATTTTGAAAAATAATTTTTTTTCTCTATTAGTAATAACTAAATAAAAATCATAAAATTTATATAATATATAGATTAATATAAAAATATATGTTTAAATGTTGAAAAGTATAAAATATATATCACCATATATTTTAAATAATATATAAATAATTTTACTATGCATTATCATAAAATTTAGATTCCTAAAAGTATAAAAATATATTTTACAAATATACAGATCATATTTTAAAAATAGGAATAATACAATTGTGGTTTACACGATAAAATAAAATTACTTTTATAAAATATTAAATTATTTTGTTTAAAAATATCATATTAAATAATAATTTAAACGTGTAAATTTTAAAATGTATATTATCAATTATACAAATAAATATGTATTTATAAAAAAGTAAAAAGAACACTTCGGGTGTACTTTTCTGATGTTTAATTTGTTTATATGACATAAATAAATTTTTCATAGCCACCAAATAAAATTCAATATAGTAATTAACTTTGGAAAATGCATCATAAAAAGATAAAAAAGAAATTAAAAAGAAAAAAAAGACCCGCATGGTCGTGCAGGTCAAAGTCTAGTTCTAATTAATCTGTTAAAGTAAGTAAATTGGTGGCCAAAGAAACAAAACTTGTGAAAATTTAATTAAATATGTTAGAATGAGGTAAATCTATGGCTAAAAGAAAATTTATTCTATCAAATTCGGTTAAATCTGTGAAAATGAAGTATATATGTGGCCAAAAGAAAATTAAATCTACTGAATCTTAAATAAATTGTTATATGAAATAAATTTGCTGTCAAAGAAAACATAAATATGTTGAAATCAAATAAGTATGTGGGCCAAAACGTGACATATTTGTTAAAGTAAATCTGTTGAATTTAAATAAATATGTAGATAAAAAAATATGTTTTTTTAACAAATGGAAAAATCGTAAATACTGTTTTTATAACAAATGAATTAAGGGTAAAACATATATTAAAATAAATTAGTAATTAAAATAAAATTAGAGTTAATGTGGTAATAAACTAGGGGTGGGCAAAAAACCCAAACCAAACCGAACCGAACCGATCCAACCGAAGTTGAACCGACCCAAACCAAACCGCATTCTTTACATAGCCAATTGGTTCATGTTTTACTCAACCCGAATGGTTTGGTTTGGTTTGGGTTTAAACCGAACCAAACCGATAACCCAACATATATATATATATATTATATATATATATATATATATATATTATATAATATATTAACATATTGTAAATTTTAGTTAAAGTATCTTTTTCTAATCCTAATACCTAAAAATTGTACTAAAACAAAACCTAAAAACTATAAGCATCTCTAGTAGCCGTCTCGTCTTGTTCATCTTCTCCAACTTCCATTGTCTAAAGGTAAAATTATGTAGCATAATATATTATAGGATCAATTAAAACAGAATGGTAGAAACACGTAACAACTCACTGTTTCTAATGGAAAGAGAGAAGTACGTAAACGTTCTTTTCTTTCTATTTAATGATTAACTTCCATGCTTTATGTGTAGATGAATAACCAAAAAAAATCCAGCGGTAAAAGAAAGGAATCTGATTCCCCACCAGTACAGCCAAAGCCAAAAAGAAAACTACCAACACGATCACCGGCGTGGGAAGTTTTTATGAAACTTGAAGATGATGAATCAAAGTGCTCATGCAATTACTGTGGTCATATCTATTCATGCCCTTCCACAAGTGGAACTAGCACTTTGATGTCACACATGAAGAAGTGCAAAGACTATTTAGATTCGCTTGAATCTGATTCTCAGAAACGCTTGTCTAGTGGTGGTAAAAGTGTTGGTACAACTAAACCTTTTGATCATGTTGGGTGCAAGCTAGCAACAATGAAAATGATTATCATGGATGAGTTGCCATTTTCTTTTGTTGAGAATGAAGGGTTTAGACAGTTTTGTGAGACTGTTATTCCTTGGTTTAGTATTCCATCACGAAGAACAATTACAAGGGAGGTTGTTGGTATGTATAATGCTGAGAAAACTGCATTGAGGACTACTTTAAGCCTAAATAAGCAAGCGATTTCTTTTACCACAGACATATGGACTGCTATTACAACTTTGAGTTATATGGTTATAACTGCTCATTTCATTGACATGGATTGGCAACTGCCTAAAAGGATTATTAGTTTTAGTCCTATTCCTGATCATAAAGGAGAGTCCATTGCAAATCAATTTATAAGATCTTTGGATGATTGGAGTATTGAGAAAGTGTTTTCTATCACACTTGATAATGCCAGCAGCAATGATAAAGCAATCAGCATTTTGAAAGATCGGCTGCCAAAAGAACAATGATGCTTTCATGATGAATGGTGAATTTATGCACATACGCTGTTGTGCACACATACTGAATTTGATTGCCAATGAAGGGTTGGATGATATAAGTAAGAGCATAATAAGTGTTCGTAATGCTGTCAAATATGTGAGGTCTTCTACTTCAAGACTAGACTCTTTTAAGCGTTGGGTGGAGGTTGAGAAGATAACAAGAGGGAGTGTTCTATTGGATTGTGTTACTAGGTGGAACTCAACTTACTTGATGCTGAGAAGTGCACTTAAATATCAAACTGCATTTGAAAGGATGGCTGATATGGATAAGCCGTATGATGCATGGTTCAAAGAACTTGATTCTAATGGGAAGGTGAGGAAAGGACCTCCAACAACTGTTGATTGGGACAAAGCTCGGCATATGGTAAAGTTCTTGAAGTCTTTCTATGACTCAACTTTAGCCTTCTCTTCTTCTATAAAAATAACATCAAATGTTGTTATAATGAGATATGAAAAATTCAGTCGAGTGTGGAGAATATGGCTTATAGTCAAGACATTGATTTAAGGGATATGGCTTCTGCAATGACAAATAAGTTTGCTAAATATTGGGAAGGTACTGAGAAGATCAATAAGATATTAATAGTGGCTGGTATACTTGATCCTCGTCGCAAAATGGTTTTCACAGAGTACAGCTTTGAAATTATCTATGGAAGAGGTAATCCAAAGTGCAAAGAAATGTCTAAGTTGGTGATGGATGTTTTGGGGAGAATATTCAAGGTATATAGTGACCGGTACACCTCTTTAAATCCACAAGATTCTGCTGCTCGTGATGGTCAGAATGTAACCGAGTCGAGCCAACATTGCAAGAATATGGAAGATGACAACATTGATGATCCCTTTTTAAACTTTATGGTTGCTAAAAAAAGAACAACTTCAGAAGCTGTAAACGCGCTGGAAAAGTACCTCAAAGACGAGCTGTATGTACCAGTTGAAAATGACTTGGGGCTTCCATTTAATCTTTTAGACTGGTGGAAGACAAACAGCTCAAAATACCCCATTATGTCCCTAATGGCCAGAGAAATTCTTGCTATATCAGTATCTTCTGTTGCATCTGAGTGTGCTTTTAGCACTGGAAGTCGTATTTTAGACCAATATCGAAGTTGTTTGACTCCTGATATGGTTGAAGCGTTGGTTTTGACCCAAGACTGGTTACATGCATCACTTCGTTCAGAAGCAATAAAGACTCTTGAAAATCTAGAAGAAGAAGACCAACTCATGGATTCAGGTATTTTAGTTTGTTTTATTTAAGAATCCTAATTGAGTAATGTCTCACAATCTCTCGTATATGAACTAATATCTATTTTTTTTTTTAAATTTGAATTTGTTAGAATTTCTGTAACGCCCGACCGCCCATGGCTAATGGGCCACCCACGCCCACTCTCTCGGCCCGTGGGGTCCATCCCGTTCCAACGGTCGGTCCGTTAATTTTTCAAGGCTCTAGAGTCATGTTTACTGACCCTGCAATCACCACTCGACCTTTCCCCGTGCTTTGGCCTCATTTACACGGTATCGAAAATCACTTCCCGATAGGTCACCCATCCTGTGACTACTCCAGCTCAAGCACGCTTAACTCTGGAGTTCTCTCTGGATGTGCTCCCGAAAAGGTAAGTGCACTTTGGTGACATAGGTAGTCAAATCAATTCTCTTAAGCCTTTCCATATACCACAAACCGGGATGTTACAATTCACCCCCTCTCAAAGAAGGCAACCTCCCTGTTGCGCACCACGACAGGTCTCAAGACGCCTCTCAGATCAGAACTGAGATGGCTAACTAGCTCTGATACCACTTATAACGCCCCGACCACCCACGGCTAATGGGCCACCCACGCCCACTCTCTCGGCCCGTGGGGCCCATCCCGTTCCAACGGCCGGTCCGTTAATTTTCCAAGACTCTAGAGTCATGTTTACTGACCCTGCAATCACCACCCGTCCCCCTGCTTTGGCCTCACTCACACGGTATCAAAAATCACTTCCCGATAGGTCACCCATCCTTTGACTACTCCAGCTCAAGCACGCTTAACTCTGGAGTTCTCTCTGGATGTGCTCCGGAAAAGGTAAGTGCACTTTGGTGACATAGGTAGCCAAATCAATTCTCTTAAGCCTTTCCATATACCACAAACCGGGATGTTACAATTCACCCCCTCTCAAAGAACACAACGTCCCTGTTGCGCCCCACGACAGGTCTCAAGACGCCTCTCAGGTCAGAACTGAGATGGCTAACCAGCTCTGGTACCACTTATAACGTCCCGACCGCCCACGGCTAATTGGCCACCCACGCCCACTCTCTCGGCCCGTGGGCCCATCCCGTTCCAACGGCCGGTCCGTTAATTTTCCAAGGCTCTAAAGTCATGTTTAGTGACCCTGCAATCACCACCCGACCTTTCCCCTTGCTTTGGCCTCACTTACACGGTATCGCAAATCACTTCCTGATAGGTCACCCATCCTTTGACTACTCCAGCTTAAGCACGCTTAACTCTGGAGTTCTCTCTGGATGTGCTCCTGAAAAGGTAAGTGTACTTTGGTGATATAGGTATCCAAATCAATTCTCTTAAGTCTTTCCATATACCACAAACCGGGATGTTACAATTTCATCCTCAAGAATGAAAGTGAGCTCCACCCGTCTCTGTTAGCGTAAAACGGTAAGGTTTGCCAAGGTTATATTAGTTTTATATAATGTTATAATGGCTCTATAAGTCTATGTAAGAGATGAATATTGGTTTGAACGAAAATTATCTTTAAGTTATTGTCTTGTTGCAGATTAGTCATGGTGACATGAGAGAGAGACGTCTGGATTTTTATTTTTTCTCTTATAGTTAAATTGGTTTTTAATTTTTGTTTGACTTTGTAATTTAGTGAAGATTTGTTTCAGTTGGATAATATTTGGTATTTTTGGTTTTTGGATACATTATTTTTGACTTTTAGTAATGGATTTTTTAGCTAGCAAAGTTTATATTCCTAAATCTTTTTTTCAGTTGATTATTGTTTAATAAAATTGATGCCATCATATTTTATAACCAACCCGAACTACACTAACCAAACCATAATAATGTAAACCGAACTAAGTCTAAACCAAACCGAATTAAATCGAACCACACTAAACCCAAACCAGACCCAAACCAAAGCTACTTTGGTTTTAACTGGATTGAGTTTTATAAAATCCAAATTATCCAAACCAAACCAAATCCAAACCGAACCCAAAACTAAATCGATTTGCCCACCCCTATAATAAATTGATAAATAAAGATTAAACTAATATTTTTCTCTCTACAGATTTTCTTGTTTTTTCGCTTTCTTTGGCCTCGTGGATAGATTCTGAGATAATTGTTCCTCGCCTATTACAAACTTACCGACAATTGTTGATTTTCAGTTTACCCTTTTCTCCTACTATGTTTGATCATGTCTTAACATTTACCAATTACCAACCCAAGAAATTAATACTACAAGACTATATGACTCACTCAATTCAACTCACAGTAAATTCTCCAAGTTATGAGGCGTAACACTCGGTTCCTACGATGTTTGATCATGTATTTGATTCTTATTGCTCTTATTATATTGTTCTTGGAAGCCCATTGATTAAATAAATCTCCATGGCTACTAGATTGTGGCATGATCCAACCATTTCTCCTCCAGCTTCAGATTCACAACATGGAACAAGTGGAACTGTAAACAAGTACGAAGATCAACATGAGAACAATCTTTGGGGCACCCATTTGTTTCATCAATTTGGATTAATGTCGAAAAAGACAGTGTTGTTGTTTCTTCTGCCTTTTGGTGTTTGAGTATAAGAAGCGTTAAAGTGTAGCCAGGTTTGTTGGCACGGCTTGTCCACATTGTGGGAGATGCGTAAATGATATGGCTTTGACTTATTATTTGCTAACATGAATTGGTAGTAATAGTAATATAGTATTAGTAGAGGAATATCTGGTCTATAAGGGTTTTGCATATTAGTTCTGTAAGAGAGTCACACATAAATCAATGATCTTTTGAATTTCCCGGAGTATTTAAAATTTTTGGGTGATAAATGGACTAAATAAAAGTAGGGGGATTTGCCAAAACCAACCTAAAATTTCATTTCAACCCTAAAGGTGTACCCCTTATTGAGTCAAATGCAAAACCAACCTAAAGGGGTTATGAAGTTACTACTTAACCCTTGTGACCAAACAAAAAAATAGACAGTTATTTTACGATTCGGTCCTTCGTAGGTCTACACTTTAAGAAAGAAGTCTACAACTAGGTAGACTTACATTAACGTCTACTGTGTAAACTAATGTAGACTTATTATTTAGTCTACATCTTAATTTAATCAAATAATTTAATTTTAAAAATGTAGAAAAAATATTTTTGGTAATTTTTTTAATAAATCATCAATTTAAAGGTTAGTATGAGATAGATAAATTAAATTTTCTTATAATTGAACAATTTTAAAGAATGTATATTGACTTGGGAACTATGTGGTACACAATGTTAATGGTTTAGCAACCAAGGGTTCTAACATGTTATGTCTTTTAGAGTTAGATTATAAGGGTTAGATTCTAGATTTAGAATTATTTTTGTTAATGATTCAAAATTGCATATTTAATGTTGAGTAGTTTATATTTTGTATATATGATATTTGGTACAATGACTAAGATTTGTTTTATAATCAATCAAACGTTTAAGGTTTGAGATTTGGGGTTTAGGGTTTGAGATTTCTGGTTTAGGGTTTAGTAGACTTACAGTTAAGTCTACTGATATGTAGATGTCTATTTCAGTCTACGTTAATTTGTGTTTACCAAAATAAATTATTTTAAAATTAAAATTAACTAAGCGGAAATGAAAATGAATTTTGGAGCCTAATTTTTCATATTGGCGCCAATATTTAGGGTATAGTAGACTTACACTAAAGTCTACTTATATGTAGACGTCTATTTCAGTCTACATTAATTGGTGTTTATCAAAAAATATATTTTAATATGAAAACTAATTAAGCGGGAACCGAAAATGATTTTTGGAGCCTATTTTTCCCTATTGGCGCCAATACTTACGGTAAACTCTACTACGTCTCTTTTAGTCTACTATAATTGGTGATTACAAAAAAAAAATTAAAATTAAATTTATTTATTTATGAATTAAAATGTGAATTAAAATTTTATCAACAAAAAATATATACTAACTCTACTAAATATATAATGAAAATAAAAAATTTAGATTATATATTATAAACTATTTAAACAATAAAGAAAAATATTATAGTAGACTTCCAAAGAAGTCTACCTAACCTAAAATTTTAACCAAACTAAAATTAAACCAAAAAGTTTTAACCTAACCAGAAAAAGGACTTGACATATAAATACTCTTTTTATTAAAAAAAAGGCTAAAAAAAAAAGAGCCGCCTCTCTCTCTCTCGCCTCTCTCTCTCGCCTCTCTCTCGCCTCCAAGCTTCAGATCTGTTGAGTACACAGCCATCACTTGCAGATCCCACAGCGCCTCAATAACAGACTTCGGTGGCGTCAGAGACGGCAAAACACTGAACACAAAGGCTTTCCAGAGCGCCGTAGATCATCTCAGCCAATACTCATCCGACGGTGGAGCTCAGCTCTTTGTCCCCGCCGGAAAATGGNGCCTCAATAACAGACTTCGGTGGCGTCAGAGACGGCAAAACACTGAACACAAAGGCTTTCCAGAGCGCCGTAGATCATCTCAGCCAATACTCATCCGACGGTGGAGCTCAGCTCTTTGTCCCCGCCGGAAAATGGCTAACCGGAAGTTTCAGCCTCACAAGCCATTTCACTCGGTTCCTTCACAAAGACGCTACTCTTCGCACTGCTCAAGACTTAGAAGAATACCCAATTCGAAAAGCTTTACCTTCTTACAGGAAGAGGATGCTTTAAACAGATTCAGGCGGAACGTGGTGTCTATGGCGGCTGAGCTGAAGCAAGTGAAAGTAAGCCCCTTTGATTATTCTCTGATTGTTCTTTCTTTTGGATTGTGTCTTTGTGGGGTCAATTTTGTGTTTATTTGTTTGTAAATGATTTGGTCCTTTGGTTCTGTTTTATTTTTCTTTTTCAACAGAATTTGGTACTTCACAAGGTCATCATCACTTTCTTTTTCAACAGAATTTGTCTTACGAAGAAAAGGAATGGGTTTGCATCGTTGAAGCTCTTGAGCCTTTCTTCACATCTTATAAGCTACGAAAGATGATGATTTCAATTTTTTTTCCCGAGAGAACAAAAGGTCCTGCTAAACTCCTTTGATGTTTTCTTTGCTTCTCACTGTCTCAAGAAATATAATATAAACTTCGATTTCATTAAAAAAAAGTTCATACTTTAATGATAGTTCTTTGTATTATTGTATGTTAATAATTCTAGATTTGTTCACATGCATTGAACATAGTTTTATTCCTTCTCTTCTTCATCATGACATAGTTTTTGAGATTTGATCGGATGCTTTAAACAGATTCAGGCGGAACGTGGTGTCTATGGCGGCTGAGCTGAAGCAAGTGAAAGTAAGCCCCTTTGATTATTCTCTGATTGTTCTTTCTTTTGGATTGTGTCTTTGTGGAGTCAATTTTGTGTTTATTTGTTTGTAAATGATTTGGTCCTTTTGTTTTGTTTTTTTTTCTCTAGGAAGCAGAGACAAAAGCTAAGAACATGGAAAGGGAGATCTGTAAATTGCAGAAGACATTGGAAGATGGAAATTGCCAGCCTGAAGCTTCATCATCTGCTGCTACAAAGGTTTTAACTTTCATATACCCTTTTGTCTTTTGAAATATAATTTATAAACTTAAAAGACTCCAATTTTGATACTATAGTTTGAGAAAGTTTTGGTCTTTGAGAAATTTGTTATATGGTACTGCAAAAAGTATATTTGGTTTCAGGCGGAGTTATATGGGATTGAACGTTTTGAAGGAATAATTGATGCTCTCACTCGATTAAATCTCTCATGTTCCTGCATTATTCTTATATGGCATGGATTCTGTTTTTATGTACTTGTTAATGGCCACATCGTGATTGTGGCAGACTAA
>CAKOAT010307599.1:0-22716 GCA_932364175.1 Eruca vesicaria subsp. sativa
TGTGAGGGATAAAACTCACTTTCTAATTGAGGTTAGGTTAGGATTGGGGAGAAGACAATCGTGGGCTGAATCCCTTAAGAATTTAGAGAATGAATACGTTGTTTATATTGATGTTTGGTAATAAAAGAGTTTACAAAGATGATCCTTGATCTGAATACAAAGAACAATGGAGAATGAATAAGAACAAAGTGTATTGGAGTCTCTCTCTCTAGAATGAGTCCGAATGCCCTCTTCTGATCTCTTCTTTCCTTTATATAGCACTAGGTCACGTCCAACTTCTTCTGGCGAAGCCTCCGTGATTATCTCCGTGAGTTGCGGGATTTGCAACAGCTTCCGCTTGACTAAGTCTTGCACGTCTCTCCGGAGCTGTTTCTTGCTAACTGTTTTGAAAGTGAGGTCCCGAGTCTTTTGTTCGCGACCTGTTTTCACCGATAGGTTACGGTTTCATGTGGTCCTCATNTCCGGAGCTGTTTCTTGCTAACTGTTTTGAAAGTGAGGTCCCGAGTCTTTTGTTCGCGACCTGTTTTCACCGATAGGTTACGGTTTCATGTGGTCCTCATTTGAGGGGAGGCTTCTTAATGGGCTCATAAGGCTTCGCAAACGGTTCTTACTATTTGGCCCATTAATTCAGCTAACGGGCTAAATTCGGGCCCAACAGTCCGCTCAGCTCGAATGGAAGCTGAAGGTGATTGAAGATGCGCATTCCGCGGATGTGTCTCAGTTCGAGGATAGGATCAGCAACTTGGAGCGCGATCTCGGGAAGACAGCGGCTTCTTTGCTCAAGGGGAAGGATGCGAAGAAGGCTAAGGCTTCGGAGCTGCGCAGACTTCAGCGCAAGATGTATAGCACTGAGGGATCAACGGTCCGTGAGACAAAGTAGGATGTTTCTATCGAGGGAAGTGACTCCGATCCGACTCTTGCGGCCGAGTGTGCCCTTTAGCCCAGCGTGGATGAGAGCAAGGCTCCAGAGGTCTCTGAGGAAGGTCAAGGTCTGGTTGCGTGCGCCAGTGAGGCGATAGATGGGGACGATACTCCGTGTATGGAGGGTACCTGAGGTTGTAGTCTCGTATGAGACTTTAAAAATTTTATGTTTTTGTGTGTTGGCCGAAAGTGGCTTTTCTATTTAATCGGGACTGGCCATTATGGCTTCGAATCCCTGTTGCTTTGGCAACTTTTTATCATACGATCAGTTTTCGTTAACCTATGGCCTTGAGTTGATATTGAGGGAGGTCCGCGAGTTGTCATCTCGCGTTCCTTCTCTTTTGTAGATCGCCTTATTTGTTTGCTCGTTTTAGGATGTTTAGAAAATCGAGTGAGTGTTTAGATGGGGATGAAGAGACATGCCTATAGGATCTTGAATCATGCCTTGAGACTTTAGAGACCAGTGTGCTGGGTTTAGGGCAAGACCCAGGTTTACTTTCGGATTGAGGCTATGCAATGACTAGTCGGCTTTCGTTTTGCCTGTTGCGATTTTAACCTGATTCCATACCGATTTAGAGTCTGCGATGTGGGAACCGAAATTCACCTACTGTCTAGATATCGTAAATAAGGGAATTTAGAGTAAACCCTAATCTCCCAGAGGATCCAGTTATCTGCGGAACCGCACAAGAACAATCAAGACAACGATCAATATGAAATAAAAGTATAGAAAAACGAGATTGAGAGCAAGAAGGATCTTATTCCGAATTTGCGTAAGAACGGTTACAACAAGAGTAGCCTTAGCTGCATGAGCCGTCGGCGAGATTCCTAACCTTAGCGATCTAAGACTAAACCCTAGTTGAGACGCAGCTCGATAACAAAAACGGAAAGTTGCCTAAATGCTAATTTTGGTGGTGAAAGCTCTGAAAACTCGTCATCTGCTTCTGTCATATGCCTCTTGCTTATATACTCCCTTCGTTGGCGGTTTGTTCTTTCCATTTCGCCCAGATTTGAGTTTATCAAGAATCTTCCATTTATCTTTATCTTTCCTTTTTTCCCGCGGAAATCTTCTATTTATCCTCAAACTTGACATTTATCTTCAAATTTGACATTTATCTTCTTTCTGCGAGTAAACCGTCAAAATGTTGTCGTATCTTCGGGTTAGATTTCGTTAAAGTCGCTAGATAGGCTTTTATGGCGTTTTAGGACTTTTCTAGCCGTTTTGCGATAAAACCATTTTACGACTTTATACGAAATCATTGATGTTTTTAAAAAATCTTCTCGAGTTAATCGCAAATTTTGGCAATAATTGATGTTTCGGTTAACGTTGCCGTTTTTTACAATTTACTTGAGGTTTTATTAAAAACGCGTTTTTTACGATTTCTCATGAAAAATCTCGCGTAAATCATATAGTTTAGGCAATAATCGGTGTTTTGTTTAACCGTTGCCGTTTTATACGATTTCCTTGAGTTCTTCCGAGATAACAAGAATTTAAGGTTTTTATCGTAAAATTCGAACGATAGGACGGATCGAGACGGAACGAGAGATATTTCGACTGTGGTTTGGAACATGATCGTGCCAAAGGACGAATGCCTTGAATCGAGGAAGTGGGAGATCGAGGCTCGGGATGATCAGCTCGACGTACGACGAACCAAACCGGAGCGGTTCAGCGCGCCGTACGGCGATATCCGAGAAGCGACTAGCTCGCCGTACGGTGAGCTATCCGTGATGTGACTAGCTCGCCGTACGCCGAGCTAGTCGTAATGTGACTAGCTCGCTGTACGGCGAGCTAGTCTGGTCGAGATAGCTCGAGGCCACTTAGCTCGCCGTACGGCGAGCTAGCTCGAGGCCACTTAGCTCGCCGTACGGCGAGCTAGTTCGGCCGAACCAGCTCGCGGTTTACGGTGGATGCGGTTTTTGCGGTTTTGTGCTTAACTCGGGCGATCGTGTAATCGGCGTTTGTTTCGCTTTCCGAGATAACGATTTCCAAGTTTTCTGCGGATTTCCTTTGTTCGGAAATTTCCTTTAAATTCATTAAATGACTTCTCGAGTTTTATAAAACGACTTCTTGAATTTTACAAAACGATTTATCGAGTTTTATAAAACGACTTCTCGAGTTTTATAAAACGACTTCTCGAGTTTTTTAAAATGATTTATCGAGTTTTATAAAATGACTTCTCGAGTTTTATAATACGACTTCTCGAGTTTTATAAAACGTATTTTTATTTTTTGCAGAAAGTTTTTGCTATTGATTCTGTCATACCGATTTTGACCCCAACAGTTAGCCCCCCCAGCTCGTAAGAATCGTGGAGTTCTTGTTAGTGGTTTGAACTTGTTTGGCAAGTTTGGTAGAATTAGGCGGAACTTTAATGGCCAAAAGTCCAAAGGTGAATAGTGAAACTTTTCCTTATAAGTATATGGAGTAAGTTCTCAAGTTCTTCACCCATTCCTTCCATAACTTATCTAGGGTTTAAGGAGTTTTCTCTCTACTTCTCCCTTTGAATCTTCTTTCCTCTTTTGATTGTTTAACATGTCTTCCGAGTGGAAAGTTTTGGATCACGCTCATGCATCAAACTTTGACCCGAGTGATCTTGATATATCCGTCGGCTGCGCCCTTCCCAGGCCAATTTTACGGCGTTTTTCCATGAACGAGAAAGAATTCTCAGAATATTGGTCAGCTCTGGATGTTGCCGATGTTCCCCCTCTCGATTTCTGGGTACCAAAGCGGGATAAGCTTCGGAGGAATACGGACGGTCCGAGCGCGAGTACTATTTGTTCCCTCAGGGATTTGAGGAATTCTCCTGCGATCCCCGAATCGGTACAGTTTCGCCTTCCCGTATAGGGTTATTTTACGTGCTATGAAGCTTTTCTGCTGAACTATCAGTTATGGTTCCCTATTCCGTGAGCCATCGTCGAGCTTTTGGATAGGTTTGGCATATCGTTCAGCCAGCTTCGTCCCACTGGGTTGCAGCATCTCATCGGGATTTTGGTGCTAGGTTACGAGCGCGGAATGTTTCTCGGTGCGGACTACCTTTCGGCTATGCTGACATTCAAGCGCACAAAAGGGGGCGGCTTTTATCTAACCCCTCGGCGGGATATGACGATCATCGGTGGGCTTGCCTCGAACAGTCACGAGTGGAATAAAAAGTTTTTCTATATCAAAATTGATAGCGCGTCGGTGGAAGAAAGTTGCATTCCCTCGTTCAAGACCGAGTGGGCGACGAACGGTACTTCGTTCGCGTGATATATCTATATATTTTTTGCCTTATTTTAACCTTTGCGTGCGACTTGCGTTTTGCAGTATCTACCCCCTATAAGCCATTACTCGGAGATTTCAAGAAGGTTATGAATCTTCTTCATGGCGGTTCGTTTTATTAGGGATACTTTTCTCCGAAACGGATTCGTCGTGCAGTCGCCTATTATTCATCCGGTTTTTCTCAGGAAGACCGTGTTGAGGTTGAGATGGATGATGGTGCGGAAGAGAGGGAGAGGTCTAGATCTCCGCAAGAAAGAGAATTTCCGATTGATCAAGGTCGAATGTTCGACGATGATGTCAACATCGAGGATCTCATCGACTTCTCGGCTCCCTCCTCTGAATTTGATCCGGCCGAGACATCCTCTAAGGCACCGGCCGATACACCGTTTTCGAAGGCATCGAGGCTTTTTAATAAGGTCTGTTTTCTTTACTGATTTTTGTACTTGCATTATATGCGATCGTCTCTCTCTTTTTTTTTAAGAAAACGATTTCTCGTGTTTTACAGGGTCTCCACTTTATGAATGAAAAGGTGAGCGCGAGTAACGCGTGAATTCGCAAGGCTGAATCTAGGGCTGCAGCGGCAGAGATGGAGGCTGCTCGTCTCAAAGAGGAGATCGGTGCTAAATTCTCTTGTGCCCAGGATTTAGCCAAAAGGGAGGCCACCCGCGTGAGGGAGAATACGAAGCCAAATCTCGTCGTGGCCTTGAGCTCTCTGACATGATGGTTTGTCGTGCCCGTAGAGCGGGCAAGAGAGAAGTTTCCGTGGAGATGATGGCTCGCCGTGAACAGTTCGTGCCTCTTTATGCGGAGTTTGAGGATGCGCAAAGGGAAAATGGCGACTATCTTGAATGCCGGGGGGTAGTTGGCAGTTTGCATCTCACCGAGGCTCCGGATTACTCGTATGAGGCGGTGTATGCGAAACAGAAACCGCGCCTGGCTAAACGAGAAAGGAAGAAAGCCGAGTTTGTTAACCCCGAGGCGCGGATGTTGGATCAGTGGAACCCCATCGTGGTGTCGTCAGATTCAGTTGAAGTCGGGCCTGAGATTCCGGACGCGAGCGGCGAATTATATCATACGTGGTTTGGTACAAATGTTGGCCAGAGCTCGGTGTCCGTGTTTGATGATTTTGATGTATGATATTATTGTTTCCTGATATTGTTGTCGTTTTTCCGGAACTGTCCGTTGGTGGCTTTGAATCCCTGCCGCTGGGCGGCTTGTATCTGAATGAAAACTTTTAATAAATATATTTTCTAAGTATGAAATCTGCGTTTCGTTTTAGATGTAAAGGGAAGAATACGAATTGTCATCTCGCATCTAACTCTTGGTGTAGATCGTCTGGGTCGTTTACTCGGAGTGTTCCGATTTTCGCGAGTGTTTAGATGTGGGCGAAGAGACATGCCTTGAGACGTTAGAGACCAGTGTGCTGGGTTTAGGGCAAGACCTAGGTTTACTTTTGGATTGAGGCTGTGCGATGACTAGTCAGCTTTCGTTTTGCCTGTTGCGATTTTAACCTTATTTCGTACCGATTTTGAATCCGCGATAGGTTCTCGGCTTATACAATTCGTCTGGTTGGAACCGAGCATCTCACCGGGAACAATTTCTAAGTTGCCCGGAAGTTCTGACCAAAAATTTGGATTTCTTTTATAGCGCGATATTTTATCCGAGTCAGATGTATGCGGACCAATGGGTCGGTGCGTTTGGTTAGGAAGGCTAGCGTGCTCGACGGGGCCAATCGCCAAGCGTTTTTGATTTTATAGTCGCGGACGGACTTTTGTTAAATATTTTTTGAAGACTTTAGGCGATGTCTCGCCGGTTCTTTCCGAAAATATTTTGGTGTATAAGTTTTGTAGAGACGATTAAGTAGTTGTTACTGTGGAAATAATTTCCGGATGTTTTGAATTTGTTTTTTATGCTTTTTGATAGTAGCGGAGATTTTATAATATTCTAACTTTGCCTTTATTAAAAAGTTTCAAAATTTTCGATTACAAAGCGAATGTTTTAAAATTTGGGAGTATACGAATACTCGTATACGCACCCACTCCCCCCCCCCCCCGTTTTGGAAAGGGGGATAGCTGAACTCGTCTTTAGGCGAGCTGCCTACATATTGCTTTCAGAAATCAAGCCATCTCGTAGTTCTTGATGCGAGTATGTTTACTCGGCTGTCGCAGACTTCTCGATCGCTTTAGTCGCTGGATCGGTTTCTTGGTCCGGGTTTGTCTCCTCCGGTTGGGTAGAAGCGATGGGTGCGGAAGCTTGTTGCTTCTCGACCATCGCTTGTTTTGGGTCGTCTTCCGCAGGCGGTGGTGTGACCTTTGCCAGTTTAGGTTGTACAATTGCGACCGCCAATTGCCTCAGCTTATGTTTGGCTAAGAAGCAGCGATTGTCTTTGGCATCCCCAGATCGCTGCGACTCCTGTAGGGGTTGGGAACTTGATGCCTAAGTTATAGGTCGACAGACCCGCCTTCATGGAATTTATCCAGAGCGTGCCCATGATCACGTTATAGATGGCTGGGAAATCGACGACCGCGAAATTGACGATTTTCGTCACTTCTTTGGCTGCGACCGGTATTCGGATCGATCCCAGGGTGATGGATGTCTCGCAGGAGAAACTGGTTAACAGCTTTGGTATCGGCTCGACTTCCGAGAGATCAATTCCCATTCATACCAATGTGTTGCGGAAGATCACGTTGACGGTACTCCCAGTATCGACCAGGATTTGAGCGACTTCTAGGTCGCTTATCACTAAGTCAGTGACGACGGGATCGGCGTGTGGTTGATCGATTCCGCCAGTTTCTGCGTCATCGAAAGAGATCACCCCCTTTGGAGTGTCATCCGACGGTACCTTCCAACTTGAGCCGGTTTCGGCTTTCTGTTGGTAAGATTTGATAGACGAGGCGGTGTCGTTGTAATATTGTGATTCCCCGATAATCATATTGATTTTTCTGCGGTTAGCGTCGTTACTCTTCTCGTCTTGTCTACGTTTTTTGCCTAACTGGTTCCCTTGAGGCGGAGTTTCCACTTGAGAGTTCCTGTCGTTTTTTGGAGGCCGATCTGAATCTCGGATGAGATCCTTGACGCTGGATATCTCGGAAAGTTCTCCCGCGATCAGTTTTGCGGCAAGCCTGGCGCCGAGAACTTTGCAGTTCACGGTAGAGTGCCCACGGGTTTGGTGGAGATCGTAGAAGGAATTCTCGTCGTAGTTCAGATTCCTTGACCACGTTTTCCCCGTAGTTCACCCTTGTTCCGATCCGGAGTTAATTGTCAAGTTCTCACTTGTCCAAATTGATCCTAAAATCAGAGGTAAGGGTGATCAATCCTTAACACTAGTATTTATGATGACTAGATTTAGAACTAAATTTTAAACACCCTAGTGATGGTTCAATGCATGAGTCAACCCTAATGAGAAACCTAAATCTAACAAGAGAGACTACTCAAACATATTTATGAGAGACAAAATCATAATGCTTTGAATAATGCTTTAAAATAGTAATAGCAAGAGAAACAATAAGTAAAGCAAGGGAGTTCAAGATCTTCTCTGGATTTGTAGTTCAGATCTCTCTCTCTCAATTCCTAAGCTCTTCTTCAAAGTATAGCTAGATGCTTCTTCTAAAAATTAGGTCTAAAAAGTCTCTAGAGAAGTCTGCTTAAATTAGTACAAAACCCTATTAAAATAGCCTAACAGGCGGCCAGGGACTTAAGGTGTAATTTTTTAAAACTCTTGTGAAGCAATTAGGGCTTCTAATCTTCATTTAATCACTCGGATGGCTTTTGTAACGATCGATATAGAATGTCTTCTATCGATCGATGGTGATAATCTTTCATCGGTCGATTGCTCTTAATGCACATTGGTCGATATCTTCAACACGTTATGCTTATATCTTCATAAAGTCTCCATTTTAGCTCCATAATCGTCATTTTACACCAGTGAGTACCTGAACCTGTAAAAGCTCTAAAAAGACACTAAAAGTATCCTTTTGTTTCCAAAAACATATATAAATCATAGTTAAAAGTGGGTAAAATCCATGATATATCAGTTATATAATCGGTAGCTTTGTGGAGCGCGTCTTGGATCGTCAGCGGTTTTTCGAGAGTTATCCACTTTCGAAACTTTGACTTGAACCAGAGTGATTTTCTGAGCGCGTCGATGGTGGTTTTGTCGCTTATTCTGCTAACCCTAGCCATGATGAGTTTTAATCTGCTCATGAAGTCGCGAAGGGATTCGTCTTCCTTCTGTGACAAGCTCCAGAGATCAGCGTCGGAGGTTTCCCGATTTATAAACATCGAGTACTGCTTCAGGAATTCGGAAGAGAGCTGGCGGAAATTCCCGATTGAATTCTGCCTAAGTTTGGCGAACCACTCGAGCGCTGCTCCTTCTAGGTTTTCGACGAAGAGACGGCAGTAGCCTGCGTCTTTTTCGTGATCCTTGAGCGTGGCTCGTCCCATGGTAATCTGGAAGGCCTGTAGGTGCGCTTTGGGATCAGCCATCCCGTCGTAGGTCGGCACCTTGAGCTTGCCTGGATCGGGTAGATTGACCTTGGTGATGCGGGCCGTAAAAGGCGTTTTCCAAGATTCGCATAGCAGCAGATCGATTTTAGGTGCAGCGCTGGTAGCGTGGTGAATTTGAGACTTCACCGCTTTCACCGCTGCGGCCGTTTTAGTAATGTACTCGCGTAGATTACGGATCTCAGTTAAGTCGCTAGCAGTTTCCCAACCTCGTCGGTGTTTGCTGCGAGTAACTGGAGACCAATCCTCGGCTGTTTTTGCGAGTTGCGCTAAATAGAGCTCCTCCTCGTCTCCAGTAAGAGAGCGCTCGGGAGAAGACTTCGGCAGAGGGCTGTGAGTTTTCCTTCTCCTAGGATGGACGTCCGTGTCCTCGTCGGACGAAGTAACACATGCATCTACTTCAGCTAATCCGTCCCTCACAATCAAATTAATAATGTGAGCAGCACACCTCATATGCATAAACTCTCCTTTCATGACAAATGCTTTATTCGAGACGAGAGAAATTATGTTCAAAATGCATCAAACCATTATTATTGGCTATTGTCAACTGTCACACATGAAATTATCTCTATTACCCACTCAGCTAGACATTCTAAAAGGACAGACAAGATGGTTTTACCTTTGTGTAATGTGACATACTTAAAACCGATGATCAATTTCTTCAAACGCTAGTTTGCATCAATGTAATGGGCTGTTATAACCATTTAGCTACGACCTCCAAAACATTAATAACAAATTTATGAGAACCCGATGATCATTGTTTTTGTTAACTGAGACATTACATGTTACTTGTGAAACCCATATGTCTGTGGTTAGTGATACTCTTTGCTTGTTAAATATGAAAAATTGTTTAAGAGCAGCCTTTCTCTTAGTATACATCTCCACAATTTCCTTGTCACTGTCTTTCTTGATTGAGGGTTATGTAAGTTGACTTAAACACAAACCATAACCACAACATATATATATTACTCGTACATTGAATCCGCATAATAAAAATAAGTTGCTCATTCCTTACCTTATCACAGAAGTATCTCCATCCTACACTCTGAGTAAAAGATAGTGGCCACTCTGAAAGTACGATCAATTCATTTGTTGCTTCCCCAAAAAAATAGTTTCTGAAACTTTGGCACTCATCAAAGAACCTTTTTTGTTTAAAGTATGTTGGCTTTTACCACAATCTTTACCATCTAGCCATGCCTTATTCTGCTTACATGTCTTGAGATGATTGTGCAGGTTTGTTGTTCCAGACTTTGTTGGACATGCGAAATGCTTCAGGCAATAATTGCAAATGCATTTGTCACACGTCTGACCTTGTAGGGAGTACACGTTTCACTTTACTTGATTCATTGTAATCTTCAGGACCCGTATGCTTCCTTTTGCCTCTTTGATCAGTATCCTTAGTCATGAACTCATCTTCATCTTCATGTGACCTTTGGTTAACATTTTCTTAATTGGGGGATGCTGAATCCATCTGTCATCAAGCAAAAAAAATTAAGGAATCATATTAACTTCTCTTCTGATCGATAATACAAGTAAATCAATATGGACATGGACATGATGATAATCGAATCATATTACAAACATAATCCAAAATTTTAACTTAAGAAATCAAACAAATTCGAGAAGGATTTCAAAAACTCAATCAAAGAGAAGGATTTAAAAAACTAACTCAAACACAAGTATAAAAAAATTGAAAGTTACGTGTGATTGCCTTCTCGACGTCAAAGACTGAGAACTCGACGCAAGCAATGTATATATGGTTTCCAGTTTTGATAATTAAAGAAAGGAAATAGGAGTGGTTAAGGAAATCAACGGGCTGGGTGGAATCAAAAGTATCGGGAACACTAAACGGCTCAGCAGGCAGAAAATTTGGTAAAGGAAATAAATGTTTAGGGTTACTAAGGGCTAAGACTTATATACTTTCAGTTATGTTCAGGTGAGATCTAATATCAGTAATCGGGTTTGGTTATCCGGAAGTGGTATAAATGTTAACCGATCGGATATTTTTGACTATCCAAACCCGAACCGAACCGCTTACTTTGGGGTGGGTTCTGGTTCGGGTTCAGGTATCGGTTTTAATGCCCAGTCCTAGAAGAACCAATCAGCCTCTAAATTTACTTATGCGACTTAGTAGCAATTTGCTTCACAAGCGACGACGTGGTCATGTGAACTTTTATATTTTCTATAGGTCTCCCATAGTTTATACATTGACAAAGTAAGGTCTTTGATATTTAGATAGAAAGAATCGAAGACTTTTGAAATGATAGTGGATATAAAAAATTATTTGACAAGTTCTGATTTAACGTGGACCGGGGAACTATTAGACCACTTATCCCGTCCAAGTCGTTTAATTGAAGAAATGATCGCGTTTATAATCAAGAAATTTTCCCAATTCAATACAGAACGACAACAAAAAGTCGAAATAGAGAAAGTGGATCAGACGCAAACAAATTTACTAGATCCAAAACCTAAACTGACTTTCTTCAACCACGAGTTTGATGGGACTGAATAAGAAGAATGTGCATTTTTCTTTATTTAAATTAACGTATTATTCCCATTTTGGAATTATACCCATTAAACAAAACTTTAAATTTTGATGAGAGCTGTCCCAAAAGTTGCCAATATTAATTACGTAACGTTCCGAGCACAACTTCTCATGTATTTGTTAATTAATTAATCAGCCTCGTTGAAGTTTACTGTATAATTAATTTACTTGTTTCAACACTTTTGCGATCCTCTTTCAAAAATATCAGTCTTATATTTTCTTAATCAACAACATGCATTATACAAAGTATTTTTTCTAAATTAGCATTATAAAAAGTTTGGGAGATAAAAAAAATACCAATACCAATACAAACACAATATACATTCTTTATAGAATTTAGTTTCATATATTTACCATTGTTAGTAAATGGTTTGTGTTTAACTTGCAGTTTACCTATTTCATAAATACTTTGAACTATAATTGGGTTTAAGTAGGGCCGGAGTCAAACGCTCAGGTACTCTTGTCCGGAAAAAAAAAAGAGTTGAGATACTCTTGCCCGAAATTGACCGAATTTGGAATTTAATATATTTTTTTAAATAGAAAATTTATTAAAAGACCACGAAACCAAGAGAAACTTAGATAATTACAACTCTACCTACGACTATCCAAACCCGGACCCTGAACCGACCCAAAAAAATCGGATACCCACTTCCAGATTTTGAATTCCCGAATAGGTTTCTCCTTATTGGTTGAAAATTGGAATGAGGTGAAAATAATAAATGGAACTTGTAAAGTTATAGGTAGGTTTCACTAATTACTACTCCCTTTGTCGACCGTTCGCACAAATCAAAATTCTGAAAACCCTATTCAATCGAGAATCAAAACCAAATCATGTTGAGTCGAGACGATCCGAAGTCAAAAGAAGACGGCTCGAGTAGTGTAGGAGGAGATGACACGGCTATGGTTATATTATCCGGAGATGAAGCAAACCCAAGCCGCATCGAGAAATCTGTCGCCCCGGGAACCGACGAAAAAGAGAAGGAAGCCGTAGACGAGGAGAACAAGAGAAGGAAGCCGTAGACAAAGAGAATAAAGACAGAGAAGAAGAGAAGGAGCCGAAAGAAGTGGAAGAGGAAATGGAGCCCCGAAGAGACGATGAAACGGCGATAATTGTACGACCACATGGAACTGAGTCGCATGCAGAGTCGGTAAGTAGGAAAGATGATTTGAAGAGATTAGATCATTGTGGAAAACTAAGTGAAATTTAAGTTACTTATAATTTGTTGATGACTTTGTGAATCTGAATGGAACTGCAACAATATAGATGTACGAACCTTGTGAAATCAAGAAAAACTTTAAATGAGTGATTTCTGAACTAAGTCGAAGTTTGTGAAACTATATGTTGATGGTTGTAAGATGTCGTATGTGATCTGGTATTCACTTGAGTGCAGGTTGTAGATGACAAGCATGAAGGCATGCAACCTCTGAAGTTGAGCTTTCCTTCAAGCCAGTATCAAACGTCTTTAAAGCTTTCAGGAAAATGTTACATTGACACTTGCATAAGAAATATGCAAACAATCATAAAAGAGAAGGAGATGGTATGGTTCATAGAGCACCCACAGTTCAGTCATTTCTTCCATATCAAACACCGAAAGCATAAGCGGATGAGACTGTGGCTTATCGTTTTGCGATCAGCTTGTGTAGCAAAGAAAAATGAGTTATGGTTTATCGTTAATGGCGTCGCAATCCGATACTCGCTCAGAGAATTAGGACTCATTTCTGGACTATACTGCCATGAGTATCCCCCCCAACCATGAGAGGTTGGGTGGTACAGCATTCATGAACAAGTATTTTGGAGGGAAAATGGTAACATATGCTGACGTGGAGAAGCAGATGTTGTCAATGAAATCAAAGCCATCTGAGGATCGTAAGAAGATGGTCATTCTGTACTTATTAGCCAGCATCCTCGTAGGAGGCCGAAAGACTGGTGACGCAGCATCACCTGTGGACAGTTTCTTCCTGAATGTTATTGATGACCTAGATGCGTGTTTAACGTTTCCTTGGGGGCGGTATGCATTTGAACATAACTTGAAGGATGTCTATAGGTTCTTGGAGAAATCCGACGGGGTTGCGCCGACGAGTTGGGTTTTTACAAGCTTTCCTATTTCTTTGGAGGTATTTTGAAGCTCTCTTTACTTAGTTGTGTTACTGTTAAATTGATGTTAATGTTTATTTGTTGTGTGCTCGTAGTTGTTGGCCTTTGAGGCAATCCCAAGCTTAAGGAACCATTTCCGAGAAAATGTGATTGGTGCACACCCTGATTGCCCGTGGATGTGCAAGATGGAGTACAAACGCAAAAGTAGAACCAAGGAATTCAGTCTCAATTCTATGAACCAGAAACTTGGTACTGATACAAAGGTGAGATAATTGTATTAATTCGACTGATGAAAACTTGGTGAAACCATGAAAACTTGGTGAAATTAAGGCAGTTAATGTTTTTTGTGTATTTTTCACAGAATATTGAGAGTATCTTGGTAGTAAAAATAGCTGAGAAGGAACTTCTGGAAACCATAGGGATGGACAAGGAAAGTTGTTGGGCCGATGACTCTGATGATGCAACAGTTGATCGTTGGACGAAGATATTACAGAAAGGCTCGACACAAGTTTTCTTTGAAGAACAGTTCCACATCGATTGTGAGGCTCGCACGGCAAAGCTTAAAGGTCCCACCGATACTATCGGAGGACCATCGAATAATTTGCAATCTGGTAAGGCTCATTCAGATTCGGTGGAGGATACTGGACCTGAGGCTTTAAAAGCGATGGACGGTCGGCTTATGAAATCAGTCGAAGATGCTGTGAAGGATTTGAAGAAAACAGTCTCTTCATTGTCTGACAAGCTAACTCTTCTAGAAGACGAAGTGAAAAGTCTTAAGTCGAGTGGTGATAATCCGTCGGAGGAAATAAGGAGTCAGACGAAGAGGATGATGTTGATAAGGCATCGGAGGAAGAGGATGGTGGTGATAAGGAGAGTAAGGAGTCGGAGGAAGAAGATGACGTAAATAATTACATTCGCGATGTTACAAACAAAGTGCAGAAGGAACATGGTGATGTTAGTGATAACATGGATGAAGATACTGCACAGATGATTGTTCATGCTGAGAAGCATGAGAAGGCATAGGCTGAGAAAGCAAAGAAGGAAAAAAAGAGGGGGAGAATAGATGATGGAAAAGAAGCAGAGGCTTCGAAAAAGGCAAAGGGTTTAGGAAAAGTGAGGAGTCCCGTTAATACAAGAAGCATGGGTTTTGGGGGAGAGAAGGGAGTGGAGGAGGAGGAATCGGAGGAGGATGAGGCAGAAGAGAAAGAGGTAGCAGAGGAAGAGGCAGCAGGGAAGAAGAATAAAGGTGCAAAGAAGGCAGTTGAGAAAAAGGCAGCTAAGAAGGCGGCAGCTGAGAAGGAGGCAGCTGAGAAGGAGACAGCTAAGAAGGCGGCAGCTGAGAAGGAGCCAGCTAAGAAGGCAGCAGCTGAGAAGGAGCCAGCTGAGAAGGCAGCAGCTGAGAAGGAGGCAGCTAAGAAGACAGCAGCTGAAAAGGACGCAGCTAAGAAGGCAGCAGCTGAGAAGGAGGCAGTTAAGAAGGCAGCAGCTGAGAGGGCAGCAGCTAAGAAGGCAGTCCAGAAGAAGCCACCCCTGAAGCCGAAGAAGAGTAAGACAAAGAAGGTAGGTAAGAAGACGGAGTGAAATCTGTTTGTAGTTGTTTTAATGTGATTGAACTCTATTCAGTTTGTATGACATATTTTAAATTTATGTATGAATTGTATGTTTGTTGTTTAAAACTTAAGTTATTTAAGACTTGTGTGTTTTTAAGAGGGATATCGCATCCACACACTTTCTTAACATTTCGATCTCTTCCTGGACTCCGAAGACCCATGGTTGACGGAAATGGGAGCCATCATTCTACACGTGAAACGGAAAAGTATCAAAATCTGCACATAAATAAAACGCGAAAGTATTCACAAATTACCTCAAAATTTTTGCAAGTGAAGTATTTTCTCTCCAGTAAAGTATCAAAATTGGTTGGATACTTTGGGTCCCGAGACACCTCGTTGATGATTCTACCTCCACAAGGGTATCTGGTCGGAATCCCACACTCAGCATCCGCCACGAAGCCACGCATGTTGAATTCTCTCTTCAAAGCCTTCATCTCCCTATACTCCTCGTCTGGATGAGTCATGATTTTGAGTAATCGAGAATTCTAGAAAGAAGAGGGACAGAATACAGATCTGAGTTCTCGCCAAATCAATCTAGAGAGAGAATGAATAAATGGGTGAAACAGAAAAACAATGGCTTTAATACATACACGTCTACTCATACACGTCTATGTTGATTTTGGGGAAAATTCAAAAAGCTGGGCGGGAAAAATTTGTAAATGATTTTCGTGCTTAAAGTTTCACTTGGTTTGTAGTTATACAAAAACCTTTTAAGTTTTACTTTTCTGTTTTTTGCGATTTTATTGGTTTTACTGTACTTAGATAATTAATTTATTGTTATACCAACTATATTCTGTTTTATATGAACGTTTTAGATGATTCAGTGTAGAAAACAATTTGTTTTTGTGACATAAATAACTTTTATAATCCCACAATGTAGTGTATACAAAAAAAACTACTAACAATGATGTATTCCCTTCCCAATTGATAGAAAATGTGATCCACATTATAAAAGAATTTCATTCCTCATGATACAGATCTCAGAACATGTTGAATAAATTACATCATATTCCTTAAACATGATTAACTAATGTCATCGCAGGTGTAATTACTCCAAATCAACAATAATAACACAAGTTTCACCAAGTTTTAGAATTATATATCGCAATAACTTTAATTAGGTTTCACCAAGTTTCACATTCACATAACGCATGTTTTCACAAAGTTTTTGAAGATTTCCTCTACTTTCACCAAGTTTTACACTCACAATCAACTCATGTGTTCACTGTATCGGGTGCCTTGAGTGCCTTGAGTGTCTTGAGTGCCTTGTGATCCTTGAGTGCCTTGTGTTCCCCGTGATCTTTCTGTTCCTTGAGTTCCCTGTGAGCAGTTGAAATAGCTTTCCAAGCCAATATCAGGGTTATACTTATTAGGACAGGGACGTGGCCGTCTTTCTCTTGCCGAAGGAAACCTGTTTTCCTGATGTCTTCCTTTTTTTCACGTACTCTGGAGGTAAGGGACACTTATCCGCGAGTTCTTTTGGAACCATCCAATCAAACACGTTCATCGTAAAGCTATTTTCCTCGTAAGGTCCTAGCGAATTTACGAGGAAATGTTTCCTCGTAAAGGTGTGGTTATATTTTCCTCGTAAGGTCCTCGTACGCTTTCCTCGTAAGCTCGTAGTAAGTTTTTCCTCGTAAGATCGTATTAATAGATTACGAGGAAATTACTAGAACTAGTTACGAGGACATTACTTGGAATCCTTTACGAGGATTTTGCTTCGAAATGCTTTTTTCCCTATCAAAAAAAAAAATAATTATAAATAATTATTTTATTTTTTAAAAATTAAAAAAAATCAAATTATAAATAAAAAATAAAAAATAAAAGATTTTATAAATAACTAAATAATATACAAAAAGTTTTTAAATTCATAATATACAATTAAAAATAAAATAAAAACTACAGATGCTGGTCGTGAAATTGCTGAACGAACTGGTCGTCGTCCTGGCTCGGCAAATCCTCTCCATAGTTGGTTGCCGGCTGTGACTGTGATGGTGGATGCTGTTGGGTTGGAATCCCTCCACGTTCACGTCTCTGACACAACATCTCCTGCACATGCGGGTTTCCAACCGCCATAATGTCGAGGACATCGGTGAGAGAAGTCACATGCTCGGTGAGCGAAGTCACATGAGACTGCGTCGCCTGCAACTCCGAGCGCAGCTGAGCATTGACATCGTGCTGCTCCTGATGATAAGACGATGTCGCTGCTCCTAGGGGCGACCTGGAAATAAAAATATTAATAACTTTAAGAAAAAATTTAAAAAAATATTAAAAATTAATAGTAAAACAAATTATTTACCTCCTCGTAAATCTTATCCACGTCAACAGTGGATAATATGACTGGAGTCCCAGTCTGCTAGGTCTGGCGTTCGTCAACTCGGGCAACAAGCTCGTTGTAGATCCGCTCGGAAGCAGGATCTACAAACTGCTCAGCCTTGTTCCGGTGGGTCCTCTCGTAAAGGTCTTTTAGAGATGGAAGAACTCTTGTCTCCTTAGCCTAATATTAATTTATAAAATTAAATATTAATTTGAATATTCAAATAAAATAAAAATTAAATTGTTATTAAAAATCATCTTACCATGTCTAGACGAACTCCCCCGTGAGGTATTCGACTCGTGGTGTGAAGCACCTTCGTGTTGCCATGCTCGTCTTTGGTCATGCGGTTCCCGGAGTTTGTGTTGGAGGTTCTGACCGAGTCCGGCAACCCCCAATAGCTGACGAGGCCATCCCACAACGTGGTTGTGAGGCAATCGGGTTTCCCGGCCTCGTAACCATCCACCTGATTTAAAAAAAAATTAGAATTAAAGTCAATATATATATAATATTTTTAAAACTATATATATATATATATATTATAATTTATAAATCTATACCTCATAGTCGCCCTTCCAGTTGTAGACCATGTCGAGCAATCGTGCTCTTGCCTTGGCCTCAAACTCCTTCTTCACTCGCTGGTGAATCCCAATAGACCAACGATAATTTTGCTGTAACCAGAAAAAATAAAAGACGGATTAGTTCAATAATATTAATAATTTTAAATAATTAAAAATAAATTAACGAATTAAACTTACAGCGAACGATTTGAACCATGTCTTTTTGTGTGGCTCGCCGTCATCTTCCAGTTTAGAGCTGGATCGGGAAAGTATCCCTTGATACAGTCTGTGACGCTAGATCCGACACAATTGTCAAGACCAAACCTGGAAAGACACAAAATAAATCATTAATTAGATTAATTTCTAAATATTTTGTTAATTAAGAAATAAATTTAAAAACTTTTTAAAAATTAAAACATACCATAATATGTTTTGGCCGTCCCGTCGGTAAGGATCTAACTCTGCCAGCCATTCTCTGCCTGGAAGGCCAAAATATCCTCCACCGTGTATACCGCAAAGGGTGCGTTCAGCGGCACCTGCAAAATCGGGATGAACCCCGAGAGGAGGAGGAGGAGGAGGAGGAGGAGGAGGAGTCTCGGGAATCGAAGATGAACCGGGAGCTGACGAAGGTGAACCCGGAGCATCCTGACGCTCAAACATATCTCCGTAGCTTATCTCCTCGAGAGACGACGTCCTCTTACCAGTAGCTTATCCCCTCGAGAGACGACGTCCTCTTACCAGCAGCCTTAGCAAGCTTGCTCTGTCTAGGCATCTATATTTAAAAAAAAAAAATCAAAACATTAATTCCCGTATAATTTAAAACAACAATAAATAAAAGTAAATCAACCTAATCTAAATTACCTAAACTAACCACCTAATCTAAATTACCTAAACTAACCATCTAATCTAAATTCTCTAAACTAACCACCTAATCTAAATTCCCTAATCTAATCACCTAACTACGGATTAGAGAGAACCTTTAGAGAATTTAGAGAGAAGGTTACTAGCAAATCAGAAACCGGATTGCTCGAGTATATATAAGGAATTTTGTTTCCTCGTAAAGTCCTAGTAAAATTACCAGGGCTTTACGAGGAAATATCTATGCCCGTGTTTTTATTTCCTCGTAAGGTCCTCGTAATGGTTGTACTAGGGCTTTACGAGGAAAACCCTTTACGAGGAAATAGCTATGCCCGCGTTTTCTTCCTCATAAAGCCCTAGTAACACCTTACTAGACCATTACGAGGAAATTGCTATGCCCATGTTTTCTATTACTAGGGCTTTACGAGGAAAGGGTTAATAAATCCCTAAACTCGAAACCCCAAACCCCAAACCACAACTTCCTTAACTTATAACCTCTTCTACAACCAAACTCCTAACCTCTTCTACACATAAACCCCAAACCCCAAATGCAAATTGATTTTGTGATTAAACAAACTTAAAACATATATAATCCAAATTGATTTTGTGATTAAACAAACTTATAAACATACATAATTCATTCGGATACATTGTCGTAATNCAAACCCCAAACCACAACTTCCTTAACTTATAACCTCTTCTACAACCAAACTCCTAACCTCTTCTACACATAAACCCCAAACCCCAAATGCAAATTGATTTTGTGATTAAACAAACTTAAAACATATATAATCCAAATTGATTTTGTGATTAAACAAACTTATAAACATACATAATTCATTCGGATACATTGTCGTAATCTGTTGAAACATCATCATTTTCTAAAAACTCGTCGTCTACACCTTCGTCCGTTGAGTGATCAGGAACATCTTCGTATTGACGATTATACGGATCAATGAGTAGGAACTCATCAATTTCTGCTTCAGTTTCCTCGATCTCATTGGTGTTTTCTTCTTGTAATGGTGGTTCTTCTCCAGCGATTATTCGTCCTCAAGGTGTAACTTTGATAACAGCTAACCAGTTTATTCCCGAGGTAGTAATCCGAGGGTATGGAATGAAGCAAACTTGATCTGCTTGGGAAGCTAATATGAAAGGCTCGAACTTGTTGTACCTACGAAAATAAAGATCAATACGTAAAAATTAATTAATATTGGAAACCTGGATATTAAAAAATAAAGAATTAGGTGTACCTTCGTCCACCGTTGACATCAACTACACCGTTCTTGTTAATCCGAACACCTCTGGTTACGCCGGGGTCGTACCACTCACACTTGAAGATAACGCATTTCAAACCCATAACTGGGAATTGAACTTCATAAATCTCCTGCAACATCCCATAGAAATCTGTTTCGCCTTTCACACATATTCCATAATTACTTGTTGCACGGTGTCTACCATAGTCATAGGTATGAAAAGTATAGCCTCGGGTGAAATACATCGACGATGTAGTGACCTTTGCAACTGGACCTTGAAGTAATTCGCGAAACCATGCGGGATACTTAGGATCGTCATAATCAACCTTCAACAAAAAATAAAATAATTAGACATTAGACTTACTTTGTGGTAATGTATGCATACAATTTAAGTAATAAATAAATACATGTTTCCTCAACCACTTGATAAAGTGTTGATCTTTCCTTTTGTCTAACTCAGTTGTCGATATACCAGGTATTGCTTCCTCGACTTGAGTCTCAAATAGACTGTAAAATCATATATGTTATGTTATATATTTAATATTGAAAAAAAAAAAAAAATATATATATATATATAAGTGTGTATGTTTATATATTTACCTTTCAAAATAAGCAATCAATGGATGCTCGCAATTAAGAAGAATATAAAGGTGTGCACTATGGACGTCTTCATCACTCGACCACCAAACCTCTTTCAATTTCCCACCCAATCGCCCAATTTGACAAAAGATGTCTGGAACATTGTCTTCCATATATGTCGGCACGACACCACCATCATCATATCTTCTTGGAGCTCGTTTCCTTGTACGTACTTTTGGTGCAAAGTAGTACGAAGTGAAATGTGATGTTTCTTTCGTCAAACTTCCCGCAACAATAGAACCTTCAACTCTTGCTAGGTTTTTGGCTTTTCCTTTCAAAGTTTTCATGGTCCTTTCATACTGATACATCCATCCATAATGCACGGGTCCACAAGTAATGCCTCATACGGGAGGTGGACAACTAGGTGTTCCATGACGTCGAAAAAAGTTGGCGGAAATTTTTTCCCCAAGTTACAGACTAAGACGGGGATGTTTTCATGAAGTTGTTGGACAACTTCCACTTTAAGAGTGCGGGTGCTCAGATCCCTAAAAAATGCTCCAATTCCTTATATATATATGAAAACAAAAATTATCCATATTAGTATATATATATATATATATATATATATATATAAATAAATTAATCATGTCATCGTATTATATTAATTAATTACCTGAAAGTGCTTCATGTACTTTTGCCGGCAGTAGCTCCGCAAACGCAAAGGGAAGTAGGCGCTGCATAAAGACATGACAATCATGGCTCTTCATCCCGGAGAACTTTTACCCTTTCTCAACACATCTTGAGAGATTTGAAACATACCCATCAGGGAACTTCACTTCTGAAGCCACCCAGTTGAACAATGCAGACTTTTTTTCTGATGACAGTTTGAATATTGGAACTGGAACTTGCCCATTGCTTTTTATATGTAGCTCACTCCTTGAGCAGATATCGGGTAAGTCCAACCTTGATTTTACGTTGTCTTTCGTCTTCCCTGGGACATTCAATATAGTGTTCATGATGTTCTCAAAAAAGTTCTTCTCTATTTGCATCACATCGAGGTTGTGGCGCAAAAGAAGATTTTTCCAATATGATAATTCCCAAAATATACTCTTTTTGTGCCAATTGTGCTGAACACCATAAGAATCAGGCATATTACTGGGAACATGCCAATTCCCACCACGAGGAGCTGTTTCTAGAGCACAGTAGTAATCAATTTGCGCTTTGATTTGTTCTTCAGTTAAATATGGAGGAGGAGTGTCTCTGACAACCCTTTTGTGCCTGAACAATTTCTTGTTTCTTTGGTAGGGGTGGTGAATGGGAAGAAATCGACGGTGACAATCGAACCAACTAGTCTTCCTACCATGCTTCAACTGAAACGCATCTGTCATTCCATTACAATATGGACAAGCTAATCTCCCATGTGTAGTCCACCCAGACAACATACCATATGCAGGAAAGTCACTTATGGTCCACAAAAGCATCGCTCGCATCGTAAAGTTTGTTTNATCATATGTCCTCACCCCTGTTGACCACAAATCTTTCAACTCTTTTATCAGTGGTTGTAGAAAAACGTCGAGAGATCTTTTTGGATGTTTTGGACCAGGTATTAATATGCTCATGAATAGAAACTCTCGTCGCATGCACATCTCCGGTGGCAAGTTATACGGTGTAAGAAAGACCGGCCACAATGAATATTGTCTCCCAAACATTCCAAATGGACTAAATCCATCAGTGCATAATCCAAGATACACATTCCGGCTATTGCTAGCGAAATGTGGATGTACATTGTTAAAATGTTTCCAGGCTCTTGCATCTGATGGATGAGTCATCTCTCCATCCGTCTGAGTATGCTCGGCGTGCCATCTCATCCCTCCAGCAGTCTTCTCAGATTGGTACAGTCTTTTCAATCTCTCTATGATTGGTAGGTACCACATCCTTTGGTACGGTACCCTATTACGCCCTCGACCTTGCGGTTTGAATCGTGGCTTTTTACAAATTCGACATTCTTCTAACTTCTCATCATCTACCCAGTAAATCATGCAGTTGTCGATGCAAACGTCTATCATCTCCGAGGGCAACCCAAGACTATATACCAATTTCTGAATCTGATAATAAGATTCAGCAGACACATTGTCTTCTGGCAAATACTCTTTAAACAAGTCTGTCCATGCATCCATACAATTTTCAGGTAGATTGTGATCGGTTTTAATACTCATCATTCTAGC
>CAKOAT010307710.1:0-21933 GCA_932364175.1 Eruca vesicaria subsp. sativa
TTTTTACAAATTTACACACACATTGTAACTCTCAAATCATTCGATTATATTCTTTGTACTCATCAGAATCATCTTTGTAAATCTTATTCATCAATACAATCATAATTCATTCTCTAAGTTCTTAAGGGATTCAGCCCACGATTGTCTTCTCCCCAATCTTAACCTAACCTAAATTAGAAAGTGAGTTTTATCCCTCACAAAGAACTACTAACTAAATAATATTTTGTTTAGAAATAGACATGAAAATTTGTTTTCTTTATTCTACTTAAAGTAACATGTAAATTATTTTAAACAGAATATTTTTTCATATTATAAAGAAGACAAATAAAAATATGCACATTACTATATATAAATATTGTATAATTTTCACAATAACAAGAATGTCTTCTCTAAATAAGTAACAGATCATATAATTAAATTTTTAATACTTGTTGCTATGTAATATTTGACTAGATAATGACGAGTATTTAAAAATCAAGATTGGATACAAAATAAGTAACGAGTATAAGAAGAGTAGTGAATATTTGTGTCTAGTCCTAAATGTAAGTAGAAGAAAAGGCAAATATGAAATACTAATTAATAGATCATGTAATAAATAACAAATAATGGAATAAGTAACGGGACGGAACGAGTCAAGTATAAAGTATAATAATGATACTTGACACTTGACTTACTTTTGCAAGTAATGAAAATTGTCGCCTTGTTACTTGTCTTGACAACACCGAATACTTGAATTTTCAAGGCGGGTATAAATCAAGTATCGAATTTAAGACGAGTAACGAGAGTAATGATGCCAGCCCTAATTAGTACAAACTTAAAATACTTATCATTTATAAAAAAATACTTTTCATGTGACAACTACAGTAACCCCCATTATGCCAGATAGATGGCCAATCTTACCTTTACATTCACGAATCCATAACTTCCGCGGACGCATCCTAAATACCTAATCATCTCGGGTAAAATAGTTTTGAGAAAGAAAAAAGAATAATTAGACTAACAGTATAAATGAATAATTATAAACAGGTGGTCTCTTTATATGAAATCGTCTCTTCACAAGAAAAAAGTGAAACTTATATAGAACAATTCCACATATTTACTTATACTTACTTCTAACATTTTCTTCAGAAAAATATTTAAGATATTTTATTTCATTCTTGTATTGCAGTGTTTGAATATAGGCGGCTATATGAAGCATAGATGATAAATGGCTTGAGCTACAAGATCAAGACCAAAGTGGTCGTTCCTAGTCAAAATAGCCGACCAAGTGCGATTCGCAAGAGTTGAAAAGTCTTCAAGATTCCGGAATGTGAATGTCATATCAGTTACACATAGCAAACAGTAAATATGTTCGGTGTATATACTTCATTCCACTTGCATTCGAACAAATACTGAAGGTGCCCGAGGTATGTGTTATATCATGTGTTTTTAATAATAAAACCATATCTCCTCTGAAATTTTTCTAAATATCTCTATTATATTATATGATTGGTATCATGTCTGTTTATATTATGCAATAAGTATATCTTAACATAATATATGATACATAGAAATGTAAACATAATACATTTAAATCTGTTTCCCTTCTTGATTACTAGTTAAAAAGTTAGGAAACCAGTCTTTTCACTATGGAAAAATGTTCTCGAAGTTTTATTATAACACGAGAAACATACACACTAGATAAGAAGTGTGCATTTTCGATATAACATGGTTCTTGTTTATCCAAAATACTGTATAACATAGGTCTTGTCTCTGCTTGTGATCCCATCATTGACATGCGATAGAGATAGTTTTCCTAACATTAAATGTCTTTTTATCTTTGTCTTCTTTTTCACTACGAGTCCTTGTCCCTTTCTAATCACGAAACTCTCTAATCACCAACTTGATTTTGAAAACATAAGAAAAAAAACCATATATACGAAAGAGTTGGTGATTGTAGTACCTGAATTGCTTTGTGTGCTCGGGATTCAAACTTTTTAGTATGATTGATAATTCTTTAAATAAATAAAAATTAACACTGATTTTGAATTTCAGAGGGATTATAGATATAAGACCCAAACTTCATTGAATCTTATAGTTTAGCGTTTGATGTATTTATATATCCGACAAAAAAGCAGTTACGCACCGAACCTATAGAGTTCAACCTCGCGGACCTCCCATTGCACCACAGTCTAGGATTAACGGTCACAAGTCTCAACAAACATTTTTCATGTTCGCATATCGCTGAGTATTGGGCTTTGACTTATCGTGAGTTAATTTGGGGCTTGGCCTAGATTTGATTGTTTTTGGACTAATATTTGGATTTTGACCCAGCTCCTCTAAAGACTCTGTTGTACTCCTCGTTTCTTTCGGTATTGTGCTCACATTCTAGTTGGATTTGGGAGATAAGTGTTTTCCTGTTAAGTATTTTAAATCATGGACTCCAGAACTTGGTCTCTCTCTTTTGGACTCACGGCTAACAATACACTGACCAAAATACACTTTCTTTCTCCGTTCTAGGATTCTGAAGAGAAAATATGGATCTTGATTTGCAGTGATAGAGTTTATTTTGTTAAATAGAAGGGGATAACTATCTTTTGTTAAATTGATACAAAGTCTTTGATTAAGTCGTGAAAAAGCTTGTGCGGGGTTTCCTTTGCAGAGGGTGGCTCGACTTGTAGCATTGTTTATTGGAACGAAGAACTCAATTAGGAGACACACAAGACAAAAAAAAACTCCTGAGAAAAGACGACAAAATGGAAAACAAACTAAGAGTCTTTCTAAACCCTTAGACCACGTGTTACTTAAACCCTTAAAGCCTTAGATTCATAGATGTGTTTGTAGGTGATAATACATGGCTCATTGTCTTTGTGGTTGTATCTCTAATGAGGTCAAAAATCTTGTATTCAAGTCATGGTGAATGAGAAGTTGACGTTGAGCCAAAAAAAAAACCCTTGAACCATGTGAGTTTTGTGAGTGTTAAAATTTCAAAGGCATATAATATTTTTCACTCTGCTTTGATTTTTTTTTTAAAATTTGTAGTAAACTAGGTGTTTTCCTGCACCATGTGCAGAAATATTTTTTTTTTTGAAAATTTAAATCCTATTTATCAGTAAATATTTGTACAGTATTTTAATTTTAATTGAATTATATATAAAATTTAAGATGAAATATAATATTATTTAAATATAGATTTAATAATATATATGGATATATTTGAAACTATAATCTAATAATTATTTTTATCTATTTCTTTTGGTTAAAATATATTAAATAAATTCTAGAAAATTTATTATTTTGATAGGTATATAATTATCAAAACATAAAACTAAATAATATTTCTAAAATTTGTGGATATTTAAAAGAAACTCATAGTAATGGAATTATAATTTTTTAAAAACATTTCATAATTTTTTGAAGTTTGTTTTAGTAGTAAAAAATTAAAAACTGTAAAATTATAAAAATAAGTTTAAGAAGAAAAATTTAAAATGTTATTTCATTTTATTTTACTATTATATTATTTATTTTTATATTAGTGATGATTTATGAATTATTATCATATTTTAGAAACTTACCAAAAATATAAAATAACAATTAATGTAAATGTTCATGTCATATTTGTTAGTATATCATATCATATTTTTCTTTCAAAATCACTTCTCATATAATAATTAAGGGATTTCACATTTTTTTGAAGTTTGTTTTAGTAATAAAAATTATAAAATTTAAGAATTTTTTTTAAAATATTATTGTATTTTATTTTAATATTATATTATTTATTGTTATATTAATGATGATGTATGAATTATTATCATATTTTAGAAACTTACTAAAAATATAAAATAAGAATTAATGTAAATATCCATGTCATAATTATCACCAAGCCATGTCATATTTGTTAGTATTTCATGTTATCTTTGTCTTTCAAAATCACTTCTCAAATTAATAACTAAGGGATTAGGTTCTTAATTAATTAGAATTATGTTTATGTTGTTTTTCTACTTGTAGTCGCTTTCTTAGTACTTCAATTGAAGTAAAAAGCTGTAGCGTATTAATTCTACGTTTGATACTACAAATTAATACACAAACCAGGAACACATAACAGAAGGCAAAACATTTGATCGAGAACTGATACCAAATAGCTGTCTAATTAACCTAAAAACGAAGGTAAAAGACAAAGTGAGAAATGCCTAAATAAAGCAACGGAGTTTGTGAAGTTCAGTTTGCTTTGGCTTTGGAAGTAGAGGGCTTGTCATCTTCCTTCTCCTTTTCCTCCTTGCTCTTATCTGCCTCGTCGAGGTTGTCAATAGCATACTTCAATCCAATGTAATAGAGAAACGCGCCGATTAAAGTCAAGTTCTGCGAGTCAATAACAATCTTTGTTGATCATATAAGACCAATATGTATGGTTTTACGCGGTGGCCAAGCTAATTATTAACCTGAGTGAAGTCGTTCAAGCTGGTAGGGAAAGGAATAATAGTTGAGAGGATTTGCGTTGCAAGCTGCATCAAGTGAACATGTAGTGAGATTAAAATCTTGCGCAAAAAGATTCAAAATAGAAATATATGGTTGTACCAAGAAGTAAGCTGGGATGGATTGTCCAAAGATGAACCACAAAGCTGCAGTTCCCTTTGCGGTTATGAGCAAAATTTAACATCGAATGCGACCACTTGCATCCCGGTGTAGAAAGTGAGAACCTTAGAGCCATATTTGGTCATCACATTTACTACTGGTCCAACCGTTTTCTCGAGCGGCCCACCACCACCACCAAAAGGATCAGCATAACTAACATAGATCGTGTATCAAGCCTTGTGATATAGAAGAAAGCTAAATGACTCGAGAATGAACTATAGTATTCTTACTCTTGGACAGCAGAGATGATAAAGACAAGGGCAAATGCCATTCTACCAAAAATGCAATTGCTGGCATTGACCTTGTTAAGGTTGTGCACATCATGTTCTTGACGTTTGACATCCTCGTATTGTGTTCTTGATGTCAATTTTAGCTATGAATCTGATTATGATTGTGGTAAAAACACGAAAACCGTCAAATCATCATGGAGAGGATAAAGAAGTATCTTGATGAGAATCATTTGTTAAGCCAAGAACTCAAGAAACATAATGGTTTTTTTTTTCTTAGAAAGCAGGACAGTAAATGATTGTATGATTTATCTTTTTAATATAAGAAACACGAACTGGTATGTTGATTAGGGGGCAGAGATACTTACTTGTTCCAAAAGTAAAAAAGTTTGATGAATATGTAGCGTACGAAGAAGAAGTAACTAAATAGAAGATTCGTACACTGAGAAGAAAATGGAAGCAACAACTGACAAGGATGAGTTGGTTTAGACATTTAGGAACAAGGAGGAAAGGAATGAAGAGGAATAAAATAATAGGAACACTTGTTCCATGTTGTTCCTCCCTGGATTTGATAAGGAATGATTTTGTTCTTTGATTCTTTAAATTAAAAGGAATGAGAAGAAATATTGAAGAAAAGTTATTCCTTATAAATGGTGTCAAATTTATGGAATGAAAAGGAATTAACTATTATGATTCCTTACAAATGGTGTCAAGTTTAAGGAATAAAGAAAAATTAACAATTCCCACACATTCCTTTGGTCACCAGTCAAAGCCTTAATATGAACAAACACCATTATTGATACCGGCTTTCCGAACAAAAGCCTTAGAGTATCCCCATTATTGAACCCCCTTATGGGGTTCATAGGAATTTTTTATTATTTTTTTGGTGGGACCGTGAACAGTGATGAACCCGGATTAATTATGCGCTTCCATTAGTGAACCCGAAATCTGGGTTCTTAGGAATAAAATAATAATTCTTTAAAAAAAAATTTAATACAAAATGAATATTGAAAAAAAAAAAATTGGGAATTGATTTTAAAAGGTTTTATTGAATACATTGAGAATACATTAATGTTTAAAACAAGTTATTGGATATATAGAGAAATTGGAAACATACAATCATTATTCATCTTGATTACCAAATTTCTGCCACACATTTTCAACCAAATCTGCTTTCAAACGAGCATGTATTTGTGAATCCCGAATTTGGTTCCGAGTGCTAAGCATATTACCGATATACAAACTTGTTGTCCTTTCCACTTGGGAACTTCTGCTTGACTCTCCTGCCTCGAACTCAGATGTATCATACAGTGTGTATGAGTGTCATTTGTCCTCTACTATCATATTGTGGAGTATGATACAAGTTCTTATAATATTTCCCAACTTTTCCTTGCTCCATAGTAGACCCGGGTTTTTAACTATTGCAAACCGTGCTTACAATACTCCAAAAGCCCGCTCGACATCTTTCGTGGTGGATTCTTGACGTTCAGCAAAAATCTCGGCTTTAGGAACTTGAGGAAGTGGGATGGATTGAATAAATGTTGACCATTTCGGATAAATTCCTTCGGTAAGGTAGTAGGCCATGCGATAATTGTGGTTGTTAACCTTGAAATTCACTTTAGGAGCTCGGCCTTGTAAAAGGTCATCAAAAATCGGTGACCGATCAAGAACATTAATATCGTTGAGGGTACGTGGTAATCCGAAAAAACGTGCCAAATCCAAAGATCATGTGATGTGACGGCCTCTAAGACAATTGTCGGTTTTGCTGAACCACTGGTGTATTGGCCTCTCCAAGCCGTTGGGCAGTTTTTCCACTCCCAATGCATACAGTCGATGCTGCCTATCATCCCTGGAAACCCCCGTACCTCGCCAACATCGAGTAATCGTTGAAGATCATCCGCTGTAGGTCTTCTCAGGTACTCATCTCCAAACAATTGTATTATCCCATTAGTCAAATGTTCCAAACATAAAAGTGCGGTACTTTTAGCTAGGCGAAGATATTCGTCATACGTATCTCCCGATTGTCCATATGCGAGCATACGTATAGCTGAAGTACTTTTTTGAAGTGCAGAAAGACCGTACCTTCCATGAGCATTTCTTCTTCGCTTAAAGTATGGAACTTCATTACTTAGGCGATCGACAATTCGAAGGAACAATGGCTTGTTCATACGAAAACGCCTTCTAAACATTTGTGGTGGGTAAGTAGGTTGTTCGATGAAATAATCGTTCCATAGTTGATGGTGTCCTTGTTCCCGATGCCTTTCGATATAAGCTCGTCGCTTGGGCATGTTGGCTTGAACATTAACAACCGATTCGTATAGTTCATCAACTTGTTCGTCGAACAATTCTTTGAACTCTTCGCTTAACCTTTCATCAACTTCATCTGACGATGAGGAAGACATTGTTTGATATAATCCTGTAGAGAATACATTGTACTTATTATTAGATTTTTTTAAAAAGAACAGAGATATAGTGATCAAATTAGGTTGTTGTTGTTCCTTATAACTAATAATTTTTTTTTAAAAAACGAGTACATTTTTTTTAAAAAAAAACGGACACAATGTTTTTTTTTTTTTTAAAAACAGAGTTATGGTGATCAAATTTGGTTTTTTTTTTCCTTATAATTATAATTTCTTTTTTTTTAAAATGAGTACATTTGTTTTTAAAAAACAGACACAATGTTTTTTTAAAAAAAAACAGTTATAGTGATCAAATTTGGTTGTTGTTGTTCCTTATAATTATATTTTTTTTTTTAAAAAAAACGAGTACATTATTTTTTTAAAAACAGACACAATGTTTTTATAAGAAAAACAGAGTTATAGTGATCAAATTTGGTTGTTGTTGTTGTTGCTTCTGATTATAATTTTTATTTTAAAAAACCAAGTACATTGTTTTAAAAAAAAACAGACATAATGTTTTAAAAAAAAAAACAGAGAGATAGAGAGCAAAACTTGGTTTGGTTTGTTTGTTTTGGCTGAGAGAGAGTGTTGGAGTTGTTGGTTTGGCCGAGAGAGAGTGTAGGAGTTGTTGGTTTGGTCTTGATGTATAACTTGGTTTTTAGTCTTGTTGGTCGTTTGGTCTACATGTTGGCTTGGCCTTGTGAGAGTGTAAACGAGATGGTCTGAGATTTGTGTTTGTTTGTAACGAGATAAAGAAAGAATGCTCAAGAGAGAAAGAATGAATTCGAGAGAGTAGCAGAGATGGTCTGTGATGCTCACTTGAGAACGCAACAGAAGCCATATATTTATATAGTGCAACATACATAATTCCATGTAGAATGATACAAAATTCTACAGCCCGTGACCTGTTACTACAACCCGTGAACTGCTACAACAAGATCAGAAACAAACAAGTGTAGTATGTTACAAAAAACTACACTTTCCGTAACACAAAGTTGAAACAAGAAGACAACCAAGTGTAGTATGGTACAAAACACTACACTTTCCGTGACACAAAGCTTAAACCCGTGACCTGCAGCACCCAACCTCCTCCTGCTACTAAAACCCGTGACCTGCAACAAACAGAACCCAACAATTAGCAAATACAAACAGAACCAAACAATGACCAAATATAAAACAACCCAACTACTATAAACAACCAAGATATGTATCCTAAACAGAGAAGTAAGATAAAGCAAATATAAAAAACCGAGTTAGCTTAACAACCAAGATAATAATCCTACTAAACAGAGAACCAAGATTATACTAACCAACTCAAACCATTTCACTCATGAGTTTGTTTTTCAAAGACTCCTCGACCTCAGATAACGGTTCCTTTTTAGCAAGTAGTCGTTCCACTAGTCTACGTTTGGAAATATTATCTTTGACCATCAGGAGAGTCTCTAATGATCAAAAGCTGCTTCCTTGCCATGCTTCTTGCGTTTGGCCGCTTTGGCAGCCTTTACACCAGCTGGCCTAACCTCCTCCGCGTTAGGATCCACGTCAACGTCCACAGTTTCCTTCCTCTTCTCCTTCCCAGCTTGTGAGGGAAACGATGTTGAGCGCCACTTATGTTCGAACCTGAGTGCCCTCCACGCGTGTTCGAGGATGAACCTTGAACCGTGGTCATTTGTGAAGATGGTATGAGCTGCCTCGATGAGATCATCTTCGTTTCTGCCACTTCCGTGCTCCTTCACAGTCGCGTCGTAACAACCAACAAACTTCAACACCTGCTCATTCAGCCTTCCCCACCTCTGCTTACATTGACTCTGCTCTCTAGGAGCAGAGCCACTGAGCTGAGTGCTTTCGTTGAAATACGCCTCTATCCTTTTCCAAAAGGCTCTTCCCTTCTGCTCGTTACTAACTATCGGATCCTTGCTGGTGTTTAACCAGGCACTGATCAGCACAAGGTCCTCTCTTACACTCCACTTCCTCCTTTTGAGTGGTTTCACTGACCCGGGGGAATTGTTACTTGCCTCACCAGACTCTAGATCTATTGTTTGACTGCTTTGTGAAGCCAAAAGGTTCACAAAGCAGGGAGAATTATGGGAAAATGGATCCATGTTTGGTTTTTGGTTTAGGTTTTCAGGTTTTAGGTTTAGGTTTTGTAAATTTTTTGAGTAGCTTTGATATGTTTTTAAACTAGATTTCCGTTTCAGGACGAAGAATTAATCTTCCCTTGACTTACCAAGCATTCATGACTAACGTACCAAAAAAATTTAACACCATTACTCCTAGTACTAGGACAGCAGTAGACATCAAATCACTCAATTCAGGTTTTATGTTTAAGGCTATCACCGCAACCACCAACTACTATTTTTAAAGTTCTAGTTATAGTTTAAAGTTTTAGTTTGTTAATTAAGTACACATGAACGAACTACTATTTTTAAAAAGTTTTAGTTATAGTTTAAAAGTTTTAGTTTGTTAATTAAGTACACAAGAACATAACTACTATTTTTAAAAAGTTCTACTTATAGTTTAAAAGTTTTAGTTTGTTAATTAAGTACACATGAACTGAACTACTATTTTTAAAAGTTCTAGTTATAGTTTAACACTTTAGATCGTTAGTTAAGTACACATGAACCGAACAAGTTTTTTTAAACAAGTTGTAGTTATAGTTTACCTTTGCCTAATTCATTGGAAGCATATCTTCTCCAGGACTGAGACCTGCACCGTCAGGTTATCCACCTGGGAAGATAGGATTTTGACCTCATCCTTACTTGTAAACACGCATGAGAAGCCGTTGTTAGTGACTTAATAACTAAGAAAAACTTTAACTAACAGGTATACTGCACTAACCAAACTTAACTAACCTCAAGACTCTCAATTAGTTTAGTGAGATTTGGCATCCCCTTGATCACCTCCTCACCCGCTTATATTCGCTTAGACAGTTTTTCTATCTCCTCCTGAACTCCATTAACCCAAGGCTGGGGATAGTGGAAGCCATCATCCTGCCATACAAGAAAACAGAAACATAAACGTAAACAAAATCATTAAAACCAAAACTTAAAAACAATTTAAACATAGACATAAAACCTTAATAAGAAACAAGAACCATACCTCGTAGTTCTTGCACGTGAAGAACCGCTTCCCAGGAAGCATGTCCAAGGCCTCCTTTCCATTGACCTCATCAATTATTCTCCCGCCGCATGGACACCACCTTGGAATGCCATACTCGGAATCGGCTACGAACCCCATCGTAGTCATGAACTCCTTTTGCCTCTTTGAATGTCTTCGTTCATCTCTGTGATCCATCTGTAACAGAAACAGAGACTATTAGAACATAAAAACAACTAAATCGAGTTATGATAACCGATAAAAAAACAAAATCCAAAGGTTAGACCCCAAAAAACTAAACCCGTAAATCGATCTCAAATCCTCTACTCGAAACCCGTAAATAGGTCTCAAATCACCAATAAAAGCCCCTAAATCAATCACTACTGTCGATTTATAACTCTAAATTGACACTCCCTTCTTGATTGAAAACCCTAATTTGAAAACCCCCAAATTGAAAATCTCTATAATCTCTCTAGACTACGAAATCAACTCTACTATACTCTGAATCTACTCTGAACTCACAGCAGATCTTCGATAAGTGACTCCGGCGACGAAAAAAGGGAGAGAGGAGGGAGAGTAGTTTCGATCTCGGCGTCGCACAATGAGTCGCGATCTCGGCGTCGCACAATGAGTCGCGATCTCGGCGTCGCACAATGAGTCGCGATCTCGGCGTCGCACAATGAGTCGCGATCTCGGCGTCGCACAATGAGTCGCGATCTCGGCGTCGCACAATGAGTCGCGATCTCGGCGTCGCACAATGAGTCGCCACAGAGAAAGAAGCCCTAATTTTGTTTTTCGAAATATCACAAATGACCAAAACATGGGAAAGCCCTGCTTTCCTCGCAAACGCCGCGTTTTGGAGTACCCAACACGGAGCCGACGCGTGGCGTGAACCGCATCGCTACGGGTTCATGGCTAAGGGGCGGTTCACCGAAATGAACCCATTTTTCTTTTTCTTTTAATGCCCAAAACATAAGAATTCGGGCCTTTGAACCCCTTTAAAAACTCCAATGGGGCTGCTCTTAGTTCTTTCGTATTTAAATGTGTTTTAGCTTAGAGAAGGTGAGAATCATCATTTGGGTGTTTTTGAAGTCAACGTTCACAGAAAAGACTCTTTAACTAAAACAAATAAAATGGTAGAGATGTGTTTTGCTGTTACATAACCAATTGTTGAGAATACTTAAAAGCACTATTTAATAAAATTACCACATTATTATTGTTTAAGTGCCACATTACATTATAACTAGTTGTCCGCATATAATCCCTACGTGATCTGATTTTGAATACTTCTTTTTTTTTTTTGTCACGAGGACTGATTACAGCTAATCATCATAAGATAATGTAAATCCGAACAGGATGCACGTAACTCACGTAACCATTTTATATGGTAACATTGAAACTTAATGACACCACTTTCTTTTTGTTAATTGATCAAAACCAATCATGAAGGGGCACAAGCCAATAACCCATCTTCAATGAAAAATATATATCAGAAATGGTATTTATATAACTAATAGGTACTAAGTACTAACATGCGTCTTTGTGTAGGATAATATTATTAATTTCGTTATTTTCTAAGATAAAAAGATATTATGTACGTTTAATTTGAATTAGGTGTTTTGTCCGCACTTGCGGACATAATTCTCTTATGAATATTTATTAGTTGATATTTTATTAATTTAAAAATCAGCATAATAAGTTATTATTATTTATATTTTTAAAAAAATAGAAATCAAACATCAAATAACTATCAATGACAAAACTCAAACATCAGAACTATTTAAAAGAATATATTTCTATAATTATTTTGCTTGATTTATATTTAATTATAATATTTATACAAATATTTTACTTAATTTATTATAAATTTTTATATCTTAAATTTAAATTTTATAATAGAAAACATATTTTCAAAATGAAAATATATTGCATAAGTTATTTATTTTCTCAAAATATAATAGCATATTTTTTTTAATTTATAATAATTATATAAGATTATAGAAATTATGACATATAACTAAAATTACCTAAAATTATTGAGAACTTAATGAATCAGCAAATTCACTTCTCATATATAATTTTTTGAGTGATGATTTATATTTAATTAATAATATATATTTTTCTATTTTACTTTTAAATTATATAATATAAAAAATAAAATTTCAAGATAACAACATAATACATAAGAATTGCCTTATTTTCTAAGAGTATAATATTATTAGTGTAAATTTATTTCAATTATAGAATAACTACAATTTTTTGTATCTTAATTCATATTTCTAATAAAAAATTATATTTTTAAGACAGCGACTTAATATATAAGAAGTATCTTATTTTCTAAAAATCTGATACTATTAATACAAATTTTTTAAAATATATAATAAATTATATATAAAATATAGAAATTATAATAAATTATCGAAATTATCCAAAATTATGGAAAATATGACAAATCAGCAAACATCAAATTCACTTCTTCAATAATAGTATAGATTTTTTACATGTTAATTTTTAAAATTTACAATAGAAAAATATATTTTCAAGATAACAGCATAATACATAAGAATCAACTTATTTTCTAAAATATCATATTATTAATATAAATTATTTTTAATTATATAGTCAATAATAAACAAAATTAGAGAAATTTTGATAAATGGTCGAAATTAAGTAGGATTATGGTGACGAATAAACAAATTCACTTTTCAAATAATTTTTGATGATTTATATTTAATTATTAATAGTATAATTTCATATCTTAATTTTAAGTTTTTTAATACGAAAATATATTTTCAACATAACAACATAATACATAAGATTTTTGTTATTTTAGAAAAATGTAAATTATTAATATAAATTCGTTTTAATTATATAATAAATATAATATTTTTTATATATTAATTTAAAATTTAAGTTTTATATATAAAATATATTTCAAGATAACAACATAATTCATAAGAATTATCTTATTTTCTAAAAATATGATATATTCATATAAATTTGTTATATTTACAAAATAAATTATATATAAATATTAAAAATATAATAAATAAACAAAATTACCTAAACTTATAGAAAACATGACAACTATGCAAATTTACTTCTTAAATAATAGTATAGATATCAGTTTGATTTTAAGTTTTTTTTTGTTTCTAGTCCTATTAAAATATAATTTCCTTTCTAAATATATTAATTTTTTGTTCTATTAAAATGTTTGAAGTCTTTGATTTTCTGTTGATAATCTATAATTATTATTATTGTTTGGTTTCATGTTATATGAATTTTAGAGAATTTTGATTTCTAACCAATCTATTTGACATTATGAACAAATTGTAATTAATAAAATATGATTAGTTAGGTGTCTTGCTGTCAGATCTATTGTTTATGATAAATTATGAAGACAACGCACGGTAGTGATCTTAATGTATTTCATGTGTTTAACGTGTAATCTATTTTCTTACCAAACTAGATTAAACCAAGATTAAGCACTGTAATACAAAAAAGAATCATTAAAACCGCAGGTTACAAACTTACAAATGGATCAAGTTTTAGTTTTTTTCGGATGTTTTTGTAATATGCAAAACAAAACAAACATAACTCACAAGGATAGCTAGATATCAAAATAAATACACAGCCTACCTCTTCACACTCTCTCTACTTATCGTTTTCAGCAAGCCCGTCTATGAGTTGTTGTCTACATCTATCAATTATTTTTGCACGTAAAGAATCAGGAATGATTTGGTTTTGTTGTTAAACAAGTGAACATTGTTTAAGTCTTGCATTTGCATGTTATATATCAAAGTGTGAGTGTCGAATGCCTAGAGTCAAGAGCCGTTATAGTTATTGTCTGTATGTGTTCGGTAGGGATTACTATGTTGGGATCTAAACAGTTTATTTCCCAAAGTTAAGTGTCCTTGCTTTTTTGCTTGATAGCACACCAAGTACATAGAGATGTAAGAATGAGATATTATACTATTCATTAATGGTGCTCCATATACAGAATTACAGCTGTCAATGCAGTCTGATGTGCACATCACGTCTTATATTTTCTTCATCTAAGTTTCTTAAATTTCAAAATTAAAATCTGACTAGAAAAATATATAATCTCTTTTTTCTTGTTATTGTTGTAGTTAGTATAATTATTCTTGAGTTTAAGCTGAACAAAAAAAAAACGCTTAGAACGTGCAAAGTGCACCCACCTGTTCTTTTCAAGAAGAAGACTGATCGCATTTTTTCTTGTAATTACATCATCTTCTCATCACCAATCCAATTCGTCTATTGGCTTTTCTTCAACTTCTTCTCCATACGCCAGTTAAAGACTTTCTTTCTATACAATCATCTAAAGTCCCTAACCTACCGTCCCCTGGCTTATTTGATTAGGGGATACATAATAAGAACCGGAGATGGACTTTGTGCAGAGAAAAGTGAACAATTTAGGAAGTAAAGTTGCTACTTTCCCTTATGTTGAAACTATTGGAAGAGCTCTCTTTTCCTCCTCCTTCTTCTTCTCTGCTTGGCATGAGTAAGACTCATCAACTACCTCCTCTGTTTTCCTCTTACTTACCCTTTTTTATTTAATATCCTCATCATAACAATCTTTAATTCGAATTTAACTAGAGATTGATCAGGTTGGTTTCTATATACCTAGGAACATTAGAAGATGATGTGAAATTTAATTACTGTAAGGTATATCTTAGGTTTGTAGTAGATGGGTATGTTGTCCATATATTGACCGCAACTCATGTCTGATGTGAGACCTAACTCGAATCTCCTTTCAGTTAGTGATTTAACTCAACAAGAGCTATTTTTTATCTATGTTATATTTAGTTACATGGAGCTCAGCTCCAACTGGGAAGGAGCACAGGATTACTGGAGACCGAAGTTTGGATATTCAGGAGACCAGATTAAGCATCTTATGGCTATTAGTATCATAGTGAAGACGCTTGGTGGACTTATATTCATCTACGGCAGTTTCTTTGGAGCTTTCCTCTTGGTACTTACTCTCAGTGTGCTCTTATTATATCTAGTTAACTGCAAGGTTGATTCGTTTAGTCTCTAAGAATCTCCAGAGTTTTACCAAGACTATCAAAACACAAGGAATTTTCAAAAAGCCTGAAAACCCTAGAACCAATTCTAATTAGTACACTATAACAATTTCATAAAAAATATGTATATATATATATATATATATAACTTGGAATGTAACGCAGTTCTTATATTTTGAGCTTTACCTTAGAGTTATAGATCTCTTGGTTTCATGCCAAACCAATCTGTTTCGTTTTGGTTATGTAGCTTCTACACCAAAGCATTGTTACAATGATCCATCACGATTTCTACAGCCATCGTGTCGACATTGAACAATTTGGACTGCTTTATCTCAAATTCAAAAGGGTAAGTAACAACATCTATATCTCTTTTTCTTTTCAGACACTATGGTTTCTTTTGAATCTCACTTTTTTTTTTCTTATCCTGTCGGTTTGTTTGTTAAGATCCTGAACGAAACTGTGTCTTACGACACCGTAAACAATTTCTACAAGTCAAACTTTGACGAGCAGCATGTTGAGAATGTCATATCAAAATTCCGTGAGGTGTGTTCTTGAGGCCTATGTGTAATAAGATTTTACGAGATATTTCTGCTAAGATGAGTATAATGTGTGTGTTTGTGTAGCTTACGGACCAGGCAGCTACAAACTCTTCGTTGTTCGGACATAACGAGTTTGTTCAGCATCTCTTAAGCTTCATCAAAGGATTGGCCGTAGTAGGAGCATTGCTCTTTTTCTTGACAATGAAACACAAACTCAACAAAGCTAAAAAGGAATCCAAAGTCAAAACTGATTAAAACTAAGCCCACTTTCTATATTTTACTTTTCTTTAAGATTTCATGTGATTCCCTTTGCCTTTATGTATTAAAATCTAAACATCGAATCATCTTTTGGCTAATAAACAAACGCTATCAATCTATCTTACATTATCTATTCCATTATGTTTTTACTTTAATCGTGACTAGCGGCTCTATCGGTTAAATAAACTTGTATATGCACATAGAGAGAGTTAACTCAGTTAAGCAATTTTTTTTGGTAAATATGCTCATGACAAGATGTGAATTGCAAATATGAACTTGGATGTGATGAAGTGCAAATATTCTAAACTGAATCAACCAAACTTTAAAAATTAATTTCCCCATGGAAAAAAGCAAACTTCCAACAATGCAAAAGTTCAAAGATGAATCATTAAAAAACAAAAAGAAATTTGTCAATCAATTTCACTATTAATTAATTTTTCCACTTTCCACTAAACAAAACATTCACACAAAAATGCGCATTTGTCCTTCTTCGCCAATCCTTTTCTGTTAAAAAACAAACAAACAAAAAAACACAGCAAAAGAAAAAAAAAGTCTTCCATTTCCCCATATTCTACTCCTCTGATCCTTCAATTTCGTACCCATAAAAATCTGACCATTTTGTTTTCTGACCGGGAAAATCGCAGAATCTTGGGTGTTCTGAGTTTTGTCGGAGAAGTAAACAAAGACTATATTTTGACGATTTGGGTTTGTGTCGAAATGATAGATATCCCTGGAACACCAGGGACTTTGACTGGTCTTGTCTTGAGAATTTCTCAGTGTGTTTTTGCTGCTGCCTCCATTGCTTACATGGTTACTTCTGGTGGATTCTTCAGCTACACTTCTTTCTGGTAAACAACACTCTTTATCTCTGATCATTCTTGGAGTTGTGATATTGAAATCTGGGGAAGGTTTTACAGATCCAATCGTCTTAGAAAATTGCTTTTAGAATCTTTAACAAGTTTAAACCTCTAGACTCTGCTCAGTTTTGTGTGAGTTGAGGCTAATGCTAGGTACCTGGAAGATCTTATTCTAGACAAGTGTGGTTTGATTTGTGTATTGCTTCATGGTTGAGGAGGATCCACCTAGTTGTTGATATTGGTTTCTCTCAAGTTTTAAGACAACAAGAAGCTATGTGTGCATTTTTTTATGTATTTTATGTTCTTACACAAATGTGGCTTGTTTTCTTCTTTTGGAAACGTGCAAATCCGACCTTTAGAGACATTAGTCATATTTATAGGAAAAATATGTGAATTTTTTCCGTTTATTTTCTTACTCGTCTCACTATGATTTGCAGTTACCTAATTGCAGCAATGGGTTTACAAGTCATATGGAGTTTCGGTCTTGCAATACTTGACACATTCGCTTTAGCAAGAAAGAAAACGCTTCTTAGCCCGGTTTTGATCAGCCTCTTTGTAGTTGGAGACTGGGTAAGTCCATCTCTTCTACTCTACCAAATTACACAAAAAATTAACAAAAGCTTAAACCATCTTTGTGTGTGTTTTCAGGTGACAGCAACATTGTCTCTAGCAGGAGCCTCGTCCTCTGCAGGAATCACAGTTTTATACTTTGGGGATTTAGGAAGCTGCAGCTTTGAAGCAGAGTGTTGGAGGTATCAACTCTCTGTTGCTTTAGCTTTCCTTTCTTGGATCACAATCGCCGTTTCTTCACTTACCACTCTTTGGTTACTTGCTTCTGGATAATAACTCAACCGCATTCACTTGTACAAGTTCCATATATATACACCCTTATTAGACAAAAGCCATTTAAGATTTTTGATTCTTTATTTTGTTAATAGAAACGATTATACCTTCTTTTTCTCTTAACTCTTCAATGTATACTCAATTTAATGTAACTTTTTGATGTTTTAAATGTATACTGTTTATGTAAAATTAACAGTTTTTTTTAAGTTGAGCTTAAAAGCCAATTTTCTGTAAATTTCAGTTATGTATTGTTTGGATCAAAACTAAGATTGATACGAAAAATTAAAAAAAAATGGTTGGTGTGTTGGTTGGCCTTACTTTGAAGATAAAAGATGACCAGGATCCAATGGCTATGGATTAAATGAGTTTAAAACAGAGTGGCAAAGATGCTTTTACTATGATCCAACCACTATCGTTGAAGTACTTTAGTGTGTTTATTTCCACCATTGTATTAATTAATCAAGAGATAAAAAAAGTAGATACTAAGAGATCAAAATAAGTACTTTAGTGTGTTATTTGGTTGCTTGCCGTTTGGTTCTCCCGTGAGTGTTCATGGAGAGATTCGATTGGCAAGGTTTCATCCTCTTGGCATTTGGATGAGCTTCTTTATTAGATTATAGAGTGTTTATGTATTCAAGGCGTGTGGACCGAATAGGATGTTCCCCTTGTCGAGTTATGAAGTCTCTAGGTCTTAGTCTTACCGTTTGGCGGGCGAGACAGCAGGGATAAATGTGGTTTTGGTGCAGAAGTGGAAGGTACCGGATGGTGGGCTATAGGCAGCAGCAGTAAACTCCTGATCATTGGCATTTTCTCCTTTCTAAATACGGCTAAGTGTTCTGATGTGGTTCTTGTGTAGATGTTAAACATTTATGGTACTATTGTCAATCTAGTTCGATGTTCTACCTGTTTTCATAAGTCATCACACCCCGGTGTAGGTTTAAGTTGCTCAAGAGTGGGTTTCAGTTGCCGCTTCCTATGGGCTTTTGGTTATGGGACTATTTCGTTTTCGTTTGGTCTCCAGATGTTATATAGATAATGGTATTTTATGATGAATGAATTTCAATTTGTAAAAAGAAAAGAAAAAAAAAAGAATAAGCGCTTTAACACTTGAAATCATAACAATCTATTCCCCAATAAGTTACTGCAATACACATAATAAAGAATCGTCTCAAGGAAACAAAACTTTAAAGTGATTTGTGATATTAAGCAGCTTTAGACCAATTCTGTTGATCTTGAGAAGTATCACGCTGCGAAGGAGGTAGTAAGTATGGCATCATTGGCATGTTTGGATAGTAACCATAAGACCCGTAAACAGCCATTTTATTTTGATGGAAAGCTCCTGGATGAGAGGGCATGAAACCAGGTGATGAAAACGAGGCCATAGATTTCATCTGTTGCTCCATCTTCTCTTTATCTGACTTCAACACCATCTTTTCTTCCCTTAGCTCATTCTTCTCCGCCTGTTTTAGACCACAGTTAAAACCAAATATGACATAGTATCATGAGCCTTAGGCTTTAAGACAAAGTAACCAACCTTGAGACTCTTGATTTCTTCTAGAAGCTTCTGGTTGGTTTCTTTAAGCTCATGAGCTTCACCTCTGAGCTGATTCACTACCCTAATTGCATCATCCAGAATAGCTGGTTTATCAGTCTTCGGTGTCCTTGTAGGCTCCAAAACAGAGCTCAAATCCATAAACCTGAAAAACAAAAAAAAACACAAGTGAATACATAACATCTAAAACAAACGCATTAGGGCAAAAAGCTCTGAAACATACTTGTCGTTTAGCATCTCCCTTCTCTTTTTCTCACGACAGGCTTTGGTCCCTGGCTTGCTACATGACCCAGTTCGTCCCCTGTTCACACATAATCAGATTCAGACAATAGATACTAAACTGGTCCCTACAGATATCACAGCCATAACAATAAAGGCTACCTCTTTCTTGAACATTCTTCCTCAAACTCTTCCTTGACAACTCCAACAGATGATGAAGAGTTGATCTCCACAACAGGACAAGACGCTTGATCCTGCTGAAAATGAGTCGATGTCCCTCCAAAGCTACAGACTTGATGTGTCCCCAAATCAATTTGTGCTGATCCAACACTGTTACTATACACAACTCCATCGAAAAGTCCACTAAACGCATCAAACTGATCTCCTCCAACGTTACATACTCGTTGTTCTTCTTCCTCTGGCTGCAGATTCAAACCAGATGACCCAAACTCCGGAAAGAGGTTTTCCTGTTCTGTCTGTATAAACGCGTAAGGATCTTCGCTTCCATTGCTACAAAAACAAGAAAACAATCCACATATGTTCATACAGAATATTAAAAAGGTAATGCACGTAATAATTGAACAACACAGAGGAGAAATAAACAGAAAGGAACCTTTGGCCGAAGCAAAGGGAAGCGAGAAGATCTTCGTCGTCGTCTTGGTTTGCTTGATACATTAGAGGTTTGAGAATCTGCAAATCGTCAGGAGAGGAGACGCACAACACAAAAAACTGTGTGACTGTTGTGTAGTGAGAAAAATATATATTAGAAAAATATCTGAGTGACGTCAATATTCGGAGTTTGTTATTAGCAAAAAAAGTAATAAAATAAGTTAGAGGGAATTTCGGAATTTTTATAGGCCAAATCGTATCCTTGCGTAAAAGAAAACATATCGAATTTTTTTAAATACTTTTGGTTTATATGAGAAGACAACAAAATCAGAAATAAGAATCTGAGTTTTTATTAAATTGAGAAAAATAAAATATACTATAAGTGTATGGGGCTTTTGTAAAGCCACGCATTAACCAAAGGCTGGGCCAGGGACGTAAGAGCACCGTTCAGTGTTGGACTGCTTTTTCCAAAAAGATGTTTCATCTTATTTTCTTATAGATTACTTGAGTTTTATATTTTTAATTTTATTAGTTGGGTTTGTAATTTAATTTTCTTCTAACAATATGAAAACACCACGTTTTTTTAACGATTTGCTGTACTATTGAGGAAGTAGATGCATCATATAAAGGCAGTCAACGTTTCAGGGATGAGAAAATCCACAGACTCCATAGAAGACTAAACTAAATGTCTTGATTGGTCCTAAAGTCGAACGTTTGAAAGAGTAGCCACTTGGCAAGGAACAAAATTTTAACTTTGGTAAAAGCAAGAACAAAACACAAAAGGTGGGAAAACGACCAATCAAATAAGGATAGACAACTCAAACAGTTTGATCAACGTTGATCGAAAGTGGTAGAATAAACGAATCCTTCATGTTTCTTATAAGTTTTTTTGACACTTGGAAGTTCGGAACAACAAAACGTTCGTTGGCGTTTTCAAACGCCGCATCTTCAAATTTCCTAACCCTCCGATCCTATATAAAAGCAAAATGAGCATTTTCATATACAGTGTTTGCTCAACAAAGTACTCATCCCACCAAATTTTGCTATGCGTTGTAATTATTCCGAAATTTATAGACTGATTTGTATCAATAGAGTAAAAACATTGTCTTAGTAATTTAGTAAATGTTAATAGGCCTTATCATATTAGTAACTACCCGCCAATTTCGTTTATTAGATCTAAAAATGTGAGGATGTGTTATCAGTTATCACTAAGAAATTTTATCAAAATATTTGTTTTATATATATACTAGTGGTGTACCGGCGCTACGCGCCGGATTCATATATGTTATTATAAAAGTTGCGATTTATTTTGTGGCCTTGGTGAAGAGATTATGTTCAGAAATTTGATGTTGTAAGTATGTTGAAGACAATGATCTTTTCTGATTATTAGTGGAGTAGCATAAGTGGTTGTTATTAATCGAAACAAATAAAAGTAGAGTAAAAATTTGATAGACTTTACAAAGTTAATTTAGTAAATAATTAAACATAAAGTAAAGTTCATGTTTGTAAATGAAAAATGTAAATAGTTGTGTTTGTTTTGTGATTATGTTGTTTCAAGGAAGATAATATATAGTTCCGTCCTCTTAAAATAGTAACAATCCTAGACTGATCGTTTATATCTTATACACAAAATAGTAACAATCCTAGACTGATCGTTTATATCTTAAACGCCACCATT
>CAKOAT010307821.1:6349-25334 GCA_932364175.1 Eruca vesicaria subsp. sativa
AGTTCAACGCAGATTCGGAATAAGAACCTTCTTGCTTTCAAATCTCTCTTATTTTCGTTTTTATTCTAAGTATTTTAGTCATCTTAATCTTTGTTGTGCGGTTCTCGCAGATAGCCGGTTCCTCTGGAAACTTAGGGTTTTTTCCCGAAGTTTCCTTATTTACGATTTATTTGACAGTAGGGTGAAATCGACTCCCACAACGACGTTTTGACGATTTACTCGCAGAAATAAGAGAAATGTCAAACTTGAAGATAAATGTCAAGTTTGAGGATAAATAGAAGATTTCCGCGGGAAAAAAGGAAAGATCGAGATAAATGGAAGATTCCCGAAAAACTCGAATCTGTGCGAAATGGAAAGACTAAACCGCCTAGGAAGGGAGTATATAAGCAAGAGGCATAGGGCAGAAGCAAGGGGACGAATTTCGGAGCTGTCATTTGAGAATTTTTACAACTTTTCTAGACTTAGAATTTTCCGCACTTAGAAACTTAGGCTTTTTCTCGACAAGTTCGGTTTCTATGACTGGCGCTCAATTACTAGACGAACTCGCCCAGGCAGTTCGATCTCTGGTCCAGCTCTATCAACTGAACTACGTTCGACTTTATCCTCGAAAGGGGTACGTAGGCAACCTTTCATAAGGTTCAGTCCGAAATCAATCAAACCCTTTTTCTTGTCTTTTTCCGTCTTTTGTTATCAAGCTGTGACTCGACTAGGTTTAAGGTTTTTATGTTGATAATTCGCTGATGGCCCTGCTGCCAAAGCCTTTGTGAACCCTTATAATGATCGCAACGCTCTTACGCGAAATCGAAATAAGATCTACTTTTTCTATAAATTCGTTGTATTACGTGTTCATATTTTTCTTCATTTATTTGGTTACTTGTCGTTGGCTTTCGCAGAGATCCGGTTCCTCTGGAAAATTAGGGTTTTCCTAAGTTTCCTTATTTTACGAAAATCGACAAGGGTGAATTTCGGTTACCACAAGAACTACTCTCTTGTGGAGAAGAAGTGGATGATCCAGCTTGGTCTTGTGTAGATTGGTTTCTTTTGGAGGGGTAACCTTGAGGGTAGGTTTGTTGTCCTTGATAACCATCTTGTTGGTTGTTGGAGTAGGATCTTTGCTTGTAGTTGTTGTACTGAAAGTTAAGCTTCTTTTTGTACCATGTTCCATTAGCATTGACAAAGCATAATTCCTCTTGTCCTTCTATACCATCAACCTCATTAACCACTGTATTCCCCCTCATGGTTTTGCTCACCAACAAAGTTAACCTTCTCTTGTTTAGCTTCAGCTGAGATGAGCATATCAATCTTGTCTTGTAAGGCTTTCAACTCTTTCTTAGTGTTCTGATCTTCACCTCCATTGCGTCTGTTGCTCCTATCATGATCATCATTGTAGACTGAATCACTCTTAGCCATGTTCTCTACAAGCTCCAAAGCTTCATCTTCAGTTCTGCCCAAGAAGGATCCATTGCTAGCAGTGTCAAGTTGGCATCTATACTTAGGCAAAACTTCTCTGTAGAAAGTACTAAGCAAACTCTCCATATTGAAGCCATGAGGAGGGCATTGAGAAATGTAGCTATTGAACCTTTCCCATGCTTCTCCAAATTTCTCAAGATTCTTTTGAGTGAATCCAGAGATCTCATTCCTTAGCTTGGCAGTTTTTGAGGTAGAGAAGAACTTGGTAAGGAAAGACTTCTTGCAATCATCCCAAGTATCAATAGAATCCATTGAAAGACTCTTCTCCCAAGTATGGGCTTTGTCTCCCAAAGAGAAGGGAAACAACCTCAGCTTGAATGCATCTTCAGAGACTCCATTGATCTTGGTTGTGCTACACAGCTTGTCAAAGTTATCTAGATGGTCTAGTGGATCTTTCAAGGCAGGACCATGGTACTTGTTTTGCTGGATCATGTCGATCAAGCTGGATTTGATCTCAAAGTTATTATTCTCCACAGCTGGAGCTCAAACCAGCTCTATGACCATGGATGTTGGGTTGATAATTAGTGCCTATGGTCTTTGCTTGGTGCTGTGGGCGTTGTGGCCTAAGGTTGGCAGCTCCTTGACCATCAAATTCTTCATCTTGAGGTAGATTCTGATGTTGATCCATCACTAACCCCAATCTTCCTAAATGAGCCTGTTGCTCTTCTTCTCTTCTCCTTCTTGCTAACTCTCTTTCTAAGGCTCTGATATTATCAACTCTTGGAACAAGGTTTGTTGGTCCTCTACTCCTCAAGTTCATGTACCTGCCATAGAGAGAAAGATGAAGATAGAGAATTAGTACTAGTAAATAAATAAATAAGATTTAGTCTCAAGCAATGACCAAATCTCAATGTCAAAATCAACTTAGAATTGGCAACGGCGCCAAATTTGATAAGGAGTTTTTAAGTCCTTAAGCAAATCAAAGTAGTATTTTAGATGTCAATCCAAGTTCTAAGTGTTTTGAAGCAAAGAGATTAAAGGCTATGCTTAATCTAAATGCAATCAGTTTAGAGTGTGAAATTATTTAAAAACAATACAAAATGCAACAAGTAACAAGCTTTCTCTCAATTAGTGAAGACAAGACTCATGGGAGTAGGTATTTGGTTTAGGTGATCAAGTTTCAATCTAAGGTGGCAAGCTTTCAATCAAAGTGTGTTCCTTAAGTCTAAACTACTTAGCTAAGCAAGTTCTAGGTCTAGACAAATGCTTATTTGCTTTCATTAATCAAACACAAATGGTCAATTGCATAATTAATTCAACCAATCATTAAGAGTAGGTTTAATAACTATCTAAAACTCCCTAAATACAAATAATCATTGACTACGTAGTTTTAAAGCTATGAGAGTTGGTTCAGACATTTAGACATACACCTTATTGGCATAAAATGGCTAATGATCATGATTAAAGAGGCCAACAATAATCAAGCATTAAAATCACTCAACTAACAAAGAAACACCTAAATCTAACACATAACACCTTAGATCTACACTTTATCACCCTTACCAACCTATCCCATGAATCTAAAATGGATCTACTCACTAATCCTCATGATTAACTACAATGGTTGATTGTTGGTTCAAACATGATTAGAGATCAAGATTACTCAACAAACTTAATAAAATAAGATGAAAAGAAGATAAAGTTCTGATCTTTCACCAAATAAGTACTTAGTTTCAAAGAGAAATACAAGATAAGATTCCCAAAACAAGGTTTAAGGATATTTATACTAATCCCAAAATAAGTAGGGTAAACCAAATAAAAAGCAGAATGTTTCGTTAATAGCGACTTGGCCATCTCGCTACGCTACGGTTTGGTCGTGTCTTCAGGATCTGTAGCGACCAACCCAAGCCGCTACAGAAGTCGCTACGCTTTCTCGTAGGGGTTCATAGCGACCTGATGATGTCGTTACGCTATGATACTTGTTGGATTTGAGCTTCGGTCGTGAAGTTTTGTAGCGACATCTCCACGTAGCGAAGTTTAGTGAAGTCGCTATGCTAGGGTCGCTATGGCACTTGATCAGTTTCGAGACTTAGGTTCTTCAATTCCGTAGCGACCACGCCAAGTCGCTAGACATGTCGCTGCAGAAACTCGAGGGTGCTCCTAGCGACTTAGGCAAGTCTCTACGGTGAAACCGCTACAGTACTTAGGCTGGTGACGTGAAACACGCATAAATCTCCCATCTTGGCTCCAAATCAGCTTCTATGTCTTCAAAATCACCAAAAAGAATCTCCAACACCTGATTCATACAAAAGTGATGCAATGCAACCTAAATGCACTCTAAATGTATCTAGAATCTTAAGATGAAAGCTAAAATGAAGCTTAAAAACATGTAAATACACAAGATATCACTGATATGCCACATAGAAAAAGAAACACTTTACAAAAGAGTCAAATACATAACTTGCAACAAAATAGAGATCGTTGGACATTTTACTTTGCCTCATTTTCTGGTTACCTTTCTTCCTAGCCGAGGGCTGCGATGAACCGTAGGAGGATCCTTGCTTCATTTCTGCTTGCCTTTGCTTTTTTCCTTTGATACTGGGGAAACCAGAGTCTGAGATGCTTTGCCTGAGCCCGTACTCTTAGATGCTTTGCCTGAACCTGGAGTCTCAGATGCTTTGCATGAACCTGGAGTCTCAGATGCTTTGCCTGAACTTGGAGTCTCAGATGCTTTGCCTTCACCTTTTCCCATTGTTCCTGAAGGACACAGAGTCTTAGTTGTTGTGCCTCTTCCCACAGTATCTGAAGGACCCGTAAGGTGAGACATTTGTTCCTTCAGCTGGTCTATCTCATTGTTGACCTTGTGAAATTTCTCTTGTGTGTCCTTCTGCAGCACTTCCTTTAAAGAGGTGAAATAAGAGGTCAACAAATCTTCCATGAAAGTCTTCATTTCACTTGATACACACCTGTTATGTTCAGCCGCCCGTTGACAAAGCATGTTCTTCTTTCTAGACTCGGAACCAAGATCATTTATCTTGCGCTTCCCCCTTCTTGCAGCAACAGCTGGTTCCTTCACAGGTGATACTGGGCAGCTTTGTCTTCTACAAGCTCTTCTTCATCAGATAACATGAAATTTTGAGGCTTCACCTCAAGTTCCCAAGTGAACTATGTCCAGTCTTGATTCACATTAATCAGAGCAACAACACGACCAACTCTTTCATCATTATTCTCATCTTCTCTAAAGTAAGCAGTACCATCAATCACTTTCGAGTTCCTAGTAGGATCTATAAATTGGAACAACACTCCCTGACAAGAACAACCACAAACAGTAAGCATTTGTTTGATAATTGAACTGAATATTAAAAAAAAGATAGAAAAAATTACCTTATCAAAATAGGACTCTAGGCTAGTGATATCTTGATAAGATATTTTTCCACTTTCTTTCCAATTCATGCATCTTACTGCGGTGACATTTTGTTTGAGCTTCTTACCCACCATAGTACCAATGTCTGGGATTGCCTCTATAACCCAAATCAGAAACGCATAAGAAAATCCATCCAGCACGTAACTGTTCTTCATATGTAATTCGGCCCTTGCTTTGAGTATTGATGCAAGCAACTCGTCATATGCATAATGACCCCAAGGATACTTCCTCATTTTCTCGAAATCCATCACTAAACGAATAAATTCGTGAGGGATATGCACTTTCTCATCCTTCGCAATGAGGAATCCATGGATAATACAGAGATACACTAGCCTCAGCCTGTCCATGTACGTCCATTTGTTGTAAACTTGGAGGAGTTCCTTCTTTATACACACTAAGTTGATCTTCTCATTTTTCTTCAGCACCGTGCCCCAGAACCCCTTATCATTCTTCCAAGTATCGAAGTCTATATCTGGTTCTTCTTTGTACTTGAGTCCAGTCACAACATAAAACTCTTGCATTGAAAACCTAAGAGGCCTCTTTGCAAACAGAAATCACAACTCGTGAAGCTTAGAAACCTTTAGCTGCTTGCATATGAAGCTGTGAACAATCTTCCATGAGTAAATGAGCTTGTTATCATTGATTGCCAGAAGCGGACCAAAGACAGGGCCTTTCTGCACTTCCTCGTACTCATCCTTGAGAGAAACCTTTAGTATATCAAGAATAGTACGTCTACAGGTGTTGTTAATCTTATCAATCTGATGCTCAATGCCTTCTCCGAAAATGCGTTTTGGATACTCGTAAGCCATGCCTGTTGTAAACAATGAGATCAAATAACATAATAGTCAGTATCGACTGACACACTACGTACAAGCAAACTCTAAAGAGTAACTTAATTTATCGGTTTTACATGTGAAATTGTACACAAAAGAATCACAAAAATATATACATTGTGAGCTACTCGGTTCAAATAGCAAAGCTAATCCAAAACAACCAGAAAAATCATGTTCTTTTACATGTCAAATATAAACTTGAAAATAGTTGAGTTTCTAAGTGCTATGTCATGGATTTTACCCACTTTCAACCATGATTTATATATGTTTTTGGAAACAAAAGGATACTTCTAGTGTTTTTTAGAGCTTTTACAGGTTCAGGTACTCATTGCTGTAAACTAGCCATTATGGAGCTAAAATGGAGACTTTATGAAGATATGATCAAAACGATGTTAAAGATATCGACCGACGTACGTTGAGAACAATCGACCGATAAAAGATTACCCATATCGATCGATTGAAGACATTCACCATCGATCAATACAGAAGTCCTCTGAGTGATTAAATAAAGATTAGAAGCCTTAATTGCTTCACAAGAGTTTTAATAATTACACTTTAAGTCCCTGGCCGCCTGCTAGGCTATATTAAGAGGGTTTTGTACTAGTTTAGGGAGACTTCTCTAGAGATCTTTTTAGACCTAATTTGGGGAGAAGCATCTAGCTATACTTTGAGAAGAGCTTAGGACTAGAGGGAGAGATCTGAACTACAAATCCAGAGAAGATCTTGAACTCCCTTGCTTTACTTATTTCTTTACTGTTTCTCTTGCTCATATGCGTAACAGCTGTTCATTAGACAGGCAGCTTTCCTGTACTTTCAGGACTGCAGATGGTACACGCAGGTTCCCTCTGCCTCACCCGGAGACGACTGACTTCGCGATGGATATCGACATGCTTAGGTTCCAGCCAGACGCACGCCTAGTCCACAACCCATCCGCACCACGCCGTCGAGATACAGGAGTCCGCAGCGCCGGTACCTCTCGGGCTACACAAGCAGCACCCCTTACCCAGTTCCCAAATCTCTCAGGGATAGAGACATGAGATGAGAGGATTTTCAGGAGAGGAGTGTTGGATGCTCTTCAGGCCATCTGGTCCCGTGTCTCGAGATGCCGCTGCTCGAGCAGAGCGAGTACTTCAGCCAGTGACCCATCGGCAGCAGGTCCATCTCACCAGTACCGTCAGGACGATGGTGATGATGATGAGGGCAGAGAGGACTGATTCACTTGCCCATTTATATCCCTTATCTTGTACTATTATGTTTTTACTCTTATTTTCAGACTTGTAGGATTTATATTCATACTATCTTATAACTATGCCTGTTATTATTATTATCTAACTATTCGTGTGTGTTGAGAATGTCTAACAGAGCTAACATAGAGATACATACCTCATAGATGTTGAGTTCGATGGATTGACAGCACAATAGTGAAGGCACTCTATATCGATCGACGTACACTGCTTTATGTCGATCGACAAAGCTAACTTTACATTGCTCGATGTCTTAATAGACATATCGATCGATATGTAAAGGGTAGAGGTACGGTTTTCCTACTAACATGAATATATTTGCTACATCAAATTTTAGTATTCCTCTTAGACAAAATAACACTGGGGACAGTGTTGTTTAAGTCTGAGGGGGGGGGGGTATTTACTAACGTTTTCTTTTCATTTTCATTTTCATTTCTCTGTTATTTTAAAAAAAAAATGTGTTTTACTAAGAAGGGAGCAATGATCATATTAATTCAGACTTGTTACCTAACCACTTCTTAGGACCACTCTTAGATTTGTCAGTTACATAAGGTACTAGAGATGCTAAAGCGGATCACCTGTCAGCTATGACAACACTTGTTGAAAATGTTTGGAAGAACAAAAGCCGATTTCCAACCTAACTTGACATATGTTGCTTGTCTTGGGGATTGGTATATACTGGATCGGATTCCTCCTTCAGATCTGAAAGGTAAAAGTCTTGGTGATTTTGGTTTCCTTCTCTCCTTCCTTTGGCAACCCAAAAAAAAAAAAAAAAAGATTGAGATGATTTCCTGAGAGGCAGAGAGAGAGGTACATTACCCATGACCCCACTATTCTAATTCAAAGGAATGATCACACATTGTGGAAGCGAGGGAGAGGTACGTTATCCATGACCCCACTATTCGCCTACACTTTTCCAGAAAAAGCTACAAAAGTAGAAAGATTAATAAGATGAGCATTTGTTGTTCATTGGGATGGACATAAAAGAAAAAAAGAAAATTTGGGATTCAGAGAAGGACGATATAGGGAGAAAGAAACCATAATAAGACTGCATGTCTACTCAGATACCTGCTGGGGCGAGAGTCCATGTGTTCTTTGATCGATATTCCCAAGGTAAAGCCTGCACTTTTAATTTATGCATAATCGGAAGAGGGGATAGACAAACATGATCATTAAGTCGTTGGCTAGTTAAATTTGGTTGCTAAGCTAGGATATGGTGTAATGTACTTCTGAGATTGATAGATATCTGAAGTGGCTTGCAATAAGTAAATAGGTGATGGTTCTAAGTTTAGAATTATAGGAGCTTCCGCCTTTCAAACATTTTCTAGACCAATGTTCTATTATTTGCTTTAGGACTAGCAAAAGAATAAGTCTGGGGGAGTTGATATGTCATGGATTTTACCCACTTTCAACCATGATTTATATATGTTTTGGAAACAAAAGGATACTGCTAGTGTCATTTTAGAGCTTTTACAGGTTCAGGTACTCATTGGTGTAAACTAGCCATTATGGAGCTAAAATGGAGACTTTATGAAGATATGAGCAAAATGATGTTAAAGATATCGACCGACGTACGTTGAGAACAATCGACCGGTAAAAGATTACCCATATCGATCGATTGAAGACATTCACCATCGATCGATACAGAAGTCCTCCGAGTGATTAAATAAAGATTAGAAGCCATAATTGCTTCACAAGAGTTTTAATAATTACACTTTAAGTCCCTGGCCGCATGTTAGGCTATATTAAGAGGATTTTGTACTAGTTTAGGGAGACTTCTCTAGAGATCTTTTTAGACCTAATTTGGGAAGAAGCATCTAGCTATACTTTGAGAAGAGCTTAGGAGTAGAGAGAGATCTGAACTACAAATCCAGAGAAGATCTTGAACTCCCTTGCTTTACTTATTTCTTTACTGTTTCTCTTGCTATTATTATCTTAAAAGCATTATTCAAACCATTATGACTTTGTCTCTCATGAACGCCGGCTCTTACCCATGGCAATATGGGCTTTTGCCATGGGTCCATAGGTCTACAATTTTTTTTTGTGTTATTTTATGGGTCCATTTCAATTTATTAAATTATAAAAAGGTCCATAATTAAAAGAAACCTAATCTATCTTATTAAAAATCAAAACAATAAAAAGACTTATTATGGGGTTCATCCCTTAGGATGAACATTAGGTTCACCATCTAATAAGATTACATTATTTCATATTTGATCTTTTTTAAAAGGAAACAAAATCTTATTAAGTTATATTATGTTTTTAAAAATAAATAAATAAATAAAAAATAATAATAATTAATAAAAACGAAAATAATTCCTTTAAAAAAATTATTTTAACTCTAAACCCTAAAGTCTAATCCTAAACTCTAAACCCGTGGATCATAAACCTTTGGATAAATCTTATAGTGTTTTAAAAATTTAGAGTTTATGATTTACCAAGGGTTTAGAGTTCAGGATTAGAGTTTAAGGTTTAGTGTTTATGATTTACCTAAGGGTTTAGGGTTTAGGATTAGAGTTTAGGGTTTAGTGTTTTAGTGTTAAAAATTTTTTTAAAGGGCTTTTTTTATAAAAATTATCCAAAAGTTTATGATTTATCCAGGGGTTTAGGGTTTAGTGTTAAATTATTTTCTTTAAAAAAGTTATTTTCATTTTTATTAATTATTATTATTATTATTTTTCTGTACTTTATTTTTTAAAACATAATATAACTTAACAAGATTTTGTTTCTTTTTTAAAAAAGATATCAAATATGAAATAATGCAATCTTATTGGATGATGAACTTAGAGGTTCACTCTAGGGGGTGAACCCGAATAACTCATAAAAAAAATCTGTCACCATTACCAACTTCCCCATTGACAAAAGAAACGAATCTAGCGTAGCTGTGAGCCGTTAAGAGTATGATTAACCTCGGGTTTTTAGAGTGGGGTTCTTAGTGAAAATTATAAATTGTTTCTTAACTTTCAACTAAAAAAACTAAAATTGTTTCTTAACTTTCAGTAAAAACTCCATCCTAAAAACCCCAGATTAATCATGGTCTAACAACACAAACCACAAACCAAAAGTGTTATTCTATTATAGATATGTTAGTGAAATCTTTTTCATAGAAGTATTTATAATCAATTATATTTTTTTCTTAGTTTATTTTTTCAGATTTTTATTTTATAACTATTTCTGGATCCACTTTTCTTTATGCATTTCTAAAGAAGTTGCATCAGCTAAAAGACACTTCTCTAAGTTAAAATTGTTAAAAAAAAAAATTGAGATCATCAAAAGGTCAAACGGTTTATCAATTTTATGCAATGAAAAATAAATTTTGGAGAATATAAACTTTAAACTAATTATCAATGATTTTACATCAACTAAAACCCGAAAAAAACGTTTTATGTGATTCTTCGTCTTTAAAAGAACTGATTTTTTTCTATTTATTTCAGATCTTTAAAATCAAATAAAAGTAAATGCACTAAAGAAATAATATAGAAAATATTTATAAAAGGGTCTATATTCCATATTTCACCCAGGATTATTATATTGGTTAAGACGGCACTGCTCATGAATATGTTTGAGTAGTCTCTCTTGTTAGATTTAGGTTTCTCATTAAGGTTGACTCATGCATTGAAAATGAACCATTGCTAGGGTGTTTAAAATATAGTTCTTCATCTAGTCATCATAAATGCTAATGTTAAGGATTGATCACCCTTATCTTTGATTTTAGGATCAATATGGACAAGTGAGAACTTGGCAAAACTTGGCAAATACCTGAAATCTAAATTAATTTAGTGAATACTAGAGAACCGTTTCAAACTTGTTACTAGAGCTCGCTGGAAGCGATATCGTTCGACGGGATAATCGTCTTGTCGACCGATATAGCAAAAGGTCATCGATTGATATTTCTATTGAACATCGATCAATACTTTCTTACGGTCATCGAACGATACTTGTTGACCCGAGGCCCAGTAGAAGTTAATCCTTTAGATTAAAACTTTAAAAGTTCGAATCCAAAACTATGAACAATAAAAACCCTTTATAACTTGCATGTTTGTCATACCTGAGAAAATACCTAAGTCTAACTACTTTGTTTCCTCTTAACAAACCAATCAATCAATCGAGCATCTTCTAAGTTACTGTTTAAAATTTGCTGTCTAGCTTTATTTCAAAGACTAAATAATATGTTGTGTAATCCTAGAGTCTCTGTGGATTTGATCCCTAAGTACTACAACTGGACCTCTTTTGATGAGAGTAATTCACTCCTAAAGGTAATTTGAGTGATATCACTAAGCCATCTCAGTGTTTTACTAATACATGCACATCAACACAATGTAAAAAAATCAATATCAAAAAAGGGATCTCAATTTTCATCTCGGTCCATAGTTGAAAATAGTTGAGTTTCTAAGCTATCTCATTGTTTTACTAATACATGCACATCAACACAATGTAAAAAAAAACAATATTGAAAAGGGGATCTCAAAACCTAACCTGTGATTTTGGGAAAAGATGAACCGAGATGAAAATTGAACTCCAACTTGTTCTTAATCAGTGATGAAAGCTTCATCCGCCTCGTGCCAATACCGATGTATACTATTGAAGATAACAATATCACTTAGGGTTAATCCCAGAAAATAAGCTCAGAGAAAACAAGAGAGGAAGCAAAAGAAAATACCAGAGGAAGGAGGAAGCCGGAAGGAGGAAGGAGGAGGGAGGAAGGATTCGCCGGCGAACGCGCCGGAGAGAACACGACGGAGGCGCACACGGGAATTGGAGCATCGATACACACGAGGCAAAATAGGGATATGTCGATTTAGGGATTTTGTCCCCTTTCTGCTTAAGTTAAATATATTTATCCCCATCTTTAACTAATATTTGTACTTTTACCTTTTTTAATTAGTAAATGTATTTTTACATTTTAATTATATTCAGAAATCTTAAGTCTAAGGACTAAATTGGATTTTCATTATAGTTTACTCTAAGGGGACATGAAACACTAAATTCATTCTAAGGGGACGATAGTTGTGTTTTTTGGTCCTTTTTTGGCAAATTTCCCAAAAAAAAATAAACTGATAAATTTTTGACAATGGAATTTTTTTATCTCACTGGAATGGAACTTTGGATAATGGAATTTACAACTTAGTAAAATTGTAATGCTAGGAATACATCGTACGAAATGTCCGTAGAAAATGGACGTTTATTTTACGTGTTTTTGTTCATATTTTATTTTTATAAATTTTAAATAAGTAGTTAATTCAATTTAGGAAAAGAGTAATTAAATTAAGAAAAGACATTCAAAGCTTTCATTTAGGGTTATTTAATATTTCAATGGCATTGAGTAGTAAATATTGTGGAAATTTAAGGGATATTCTATATGTGTACTTCTGTTTTAATAGATTACATTCATATTTTAATAAATTGGATACATGATTTGATTTAAAGATAATTTATTGGTTAGCTACATTATAGGAATTAGTTTTGTTTCTGATATATGGAAAGATTACGATTTTAATAATAAATGATTGAACTTTTAATAAATAGAGAATATATTATCAATTTTGTTTGTTTCTTCAAATCTATACACGTTCATGATTTTTAATTAATAAAAATATGATTGTTGCTTTTTATTAAGAGAGATGAATAGAGGGATGTTTTTAATAAATAATTTATTTGAATAATATAAAACATAAATATATATATATATATATATATATATATATATATATATATATATATTTGACATACTAAATTTAACATTTAGTTTGTTTAGTGCAGGTAAAACTGTACATATAAAGAATATAGATAGGAAGAAATAAAGTTATTAGGATGAATAATTTGGAGGATTTCAGTAAATGATTTGAAGTAGTTGGAAAAAAATACTGATATATTTTTGACATTGGAATTTTTTTTATCTCACAGGAATAGAACTTTTGATAATGGAATTTACAACTTAGTAAAATTGTAATGCTGGGGATACATCGTGGGAAATGTCCGTAGACAATGGACGTTTCTTTTATGTGTTTTTGCTCATAATTTATTTTTATGATTTTTAAATAAGTAGTTAATTTAATTTAGGAAAAGAGTAATTAAATTAAGAAAAGACATTCAAAGCTTTCATTTAGGGTTATTTAATATTTCAATGACATTGAGTTGTAAATATTGTAGAAATCTAAGGGGTATTTTATATGTGTAGTTTTGTTCTAATAGATTAGATTAATCTTTTAGTAGATTGGGTACATGATTTGATTTAAAGATAATTTATTGGTTAGCTACATTATAGGAATTAGTTTTGTTTCTGATATATGGAAAGATTACAATTTTAATAATAAATGATTTAACTTTTAATAAATAGGGAATATTATCAATTTTGTTTGTTTCTTCAAATCTATACACGTTCATGATTTCTAATTAATAACAATATGATTGTTGATTTTTATTAAGAGAGATGTATGGAGGGATTTTATTTTAATAAATAAAATATTTGAATAATATAAAACATATAACCATATATATATTTGACATACTAAAGTTCACCTTTAGTTTGGTTAGTGCAGGTAAAACTACATATAAAGAATATAGATAGGAAGAAATATAGTTATTAGGATGAATAATTTGGAGGATTTCAGTAAATGATTTGAAGTAGTTGGCAAAAAAAAATGATATATTTTTGACAATGGAATTTTTTTATCTCACATGAATGGAACTTTGATAATGTAATTTACAACTTAGTAAAATGGTAATGCTGGGGATACATCGTACGAAATGTCCGTAAACAATGACGTTTATTTTATGTGTTTTTCTTCATAATTTATTTTTGTTAGTTTTAAATAAGTAGTTAATTCAATTTAGGAGAAGAGTAATTATATTAATAAAAGACATTCAAAGGTTTCATTTAAGGTTATTTAATATTTCAATAGTATTGAGTTGTAAATATTATGGAAATCTAAGGGGTATTCTATATGTATACTTCTGTTTTAATATATTAGATTCATCTTTTAATAGATTAGATACATGATTTGATTTAAAGATAAGTTATTGGTTAGCTACATTATAGGAATTAGTTTTGTTTCTGGTATATAGAAAGATTATGATTTTAATAATAAATGATTTAACTTTTAATAAATAGGGAATATTACCAATTTTGTTTGTTTCTTCAAATATATACACGTTCATGATTTTTAACTAATAAAAATATGATTGTTCCTTTTTATTAAGAGAGATGTATGGAGGGATGTCTTTTATAAATAAAAAATTTGAATAATATAAAACATATATACATATATATATAGATAGGAAGAAATAAAGTTATTAGGATGAATAATGTGGAGGATTTCAGTAAATGATTTGAAGTAGTTGAAAAAAAAACTGATGTATTTTTGACAATGGAATTTTTTTTATCTCATTGGAATGGAACTTTTGATATTGGAATTTACAACTTAGTAAAATTGTGGGGATACATCGTATGAAATGTCCGTAGACAATGGACGTTTATTTTATGTGTGTTTTTTCATAATTTATTTTTATGAGTTTTAAATAAGTAGTTAATTCAATTTAGGAGAAGAGTAATGAAATTAAGAAAGACATTCAAAGCTTTCATTTAGGGTTATTTAATATTTCAATGGCACTGAGTTGTAAATATTGTGGAAATCTAAGGGGTATTCTATATGTATTCTTCTGTTTTAATAGATTAGATTCATCATTTAATAAGATTAGATACATGATTTGATTTAAAGAAAATTTATTGGTTAGCTACATTATAGAAATTAGTTTTGTTTCTGGTATATGGAAAGATTACGATTTTAATAATAAACTAGATCTTTACCCGCGCAACCGCGCGGGTGTTGTTTTCACTTTTATATACATATGTTATTTATTTTATGACATTAGTGATATATATTTTTTAATATTTAAATGTTTATATAAATGTATTGCTAATTTAATTTAAGATGCTCTTATGTATTGAGAGAATGAAAATGAGAATTAAATATGGTTATTAAGATTTTATTATACAAATACAAAAGATAAGGTAACAATTTTTCTAAAGAATGGTCCATTTTAAAAAAATCACACATGAAGAGAAGTTGTGACTTCTCTTTTAATATAATAGATGATTTAACTTTTAATAAATAGGGAATATTATCAGTTTTGTTTGTTTCTTCAAATCTATACACGTTCATGATTTTTAATTAATAACAAAGGTGATGATTGGTTCGAATGTAACTGTAGAAATTTAACTGTAAAAGTTTAGCTGTAAGTAAATAGGTTGTAGCTGTAAAGTTGTTACTGTAGATTTTTTTGCAGAGACTTCGGTGATGATTGGTTCGACTGTGTCTGTAATAGTTTAGCTGTAATAATTTAGCCGTAAGTAAGTTGGTTGTAGCTGTAAAGGTGTTACTGTAGATTTTTTTGCAGAGATTCTTGATGTAGTTGAATTTGTTGTACCTGTAAATTGTAGGCTGTAGATGTTTCAAATAAAATATGTGAAATATGTTATGTACATATAAAATAATGATTTTTGTATCAACTAAAATAATTTGAGATCATTTTTTTAAATAACTTACCAAAATTTATTGTTATTTAAATCTGACATGAAATATTTGTTATTTAATATATTCCAATAATTGAAAAAATACCCAAAACTATGCTAAATATTTATAGATATTTTTATTATAATTATCTAATTGATTTGATATTTTAGATATTTTTTATTTTACAGTTTCTACTGCATATAAAACAAAGATGTAAGAACTTTACCTAAAGGCTAAAATATATAAGAAAAAAATTTGCTTTAAATTTTTTGCAAAAGAATTTGTTGTAGGCTTTAATTTTCAAAAATAAAGCTACAATATGATTTAGTGATTTAAAACAAAATAAGGTTAAAAATATGGAGATAAAGTCCAACCAATCATCTCCATGTCTTGACTGCTTAAGTCAGATCTAAAGTATCTTGTTTTGTAACCTGTATACTGTCTTGACTGCTTTAGGTCAGATCTAAAGGAAAGCAAATTCTTTTTGAACATATATTCTAGATAATTTTCGGTGCAAAGTAAATGAAAAATGTTTCTAATTGACTGGAAGGTTTGAAAAGAACGACAGAGAGAGAATCAAACATTGATAAGCCTTTATGGAAGACACTGAATATGCTCCATTCATTAAAAATAGAAAAACTGCAGTTGAACAAAAACATCCAAAATATTAAATAAAAAGGATTCCAAGCGATCAAACATTCATGAAGTTCTCAATGTCTTCCAATCCAATAACGTCCCATCTTTTGGTGTGGTAGCGGTTGGATTTGATTTCAACTTTTCTCAACTGATTCTTTTGTAGATTGTAAAGAAACACGTAGAAAAGAGTTGTAACTTGAGGTAAAACGATAATTTGGTCGTGTCCAGTACGAAATATATGTTGAGGTACCAAGATAACGTCACCGTTTCTTGTTGTACCTTGTACCCTCAAACTCATGTTATGGACTATATGCGTTTTGACCATATTCATTTGAGAATAATGCAACACCAGAGTCTTCTTTGACCACATATTCTTCACTTCATCTTCCATCACCCATAGTAACGTCACACCATCTTTTATAAGATCGGAATGGTCTAAAATAGCTATTCTTCCATCGTATTCTATAATCTCAGTATAATAATACCGACACCAAAAGGCATCTTCAGCTTTTTGGAGCACACTGATTTCTTCAGAAATAATATCAAATCTCACAAACACAGGAGAAAGCAAATTAGGTACCAAACCTAGGTAATACATACGCCCATTGATAGTCAATCCTTGCGTGAAAGGTGTATGTGGTGGACATGGGCTTGGTATCTTTCTCCATCCACTTGATACACCTCCTCCTAGTGTGAAGACCCAATGCTCTAGCAGGATCTTTACTATCCTTCGAGATTTGCGTCTTGAAACTATGCAAATCACTTTATATTGATCATGAACAGAGTCGTGTGCTATATGGTATATGATCTTCCTAAACTTGTGATCTTTTGCTATGATGTTGGATTCTTCTATGTCAGGTAGGACCACAAGTTGCCTAGTGGTAGTGTTATATATTTGTGCATTTGGCCCATTTGTAAAGCACATCAAACCGCGGTAAACATGAGAGACGGAGTAGCCTTTCATCGCTGGGATTGTCAAATCTTGGTCAACTACAAAGGAACCATCCAAGCCAGGAGAAGACGATGACGATACTAATATTTTTTCTTTGTCGAAGCCCAACCACATGTATATACGTGGCAATGATGAAAGGTTGGTGAAATACTGGGAACAAATAATGGATAAGCAGAGCTTTGAAACGGATTTGAACCTCATAAGGGATTTAGAAGGGAGTCTTTTGATAATCTCTATCACGAGATCAAAAGGAATCTCCTGCCTCTTGCATATGTCTCTTTGTCTTTTCCTTATTACCTTCGACCTCATCATTCTACTTGTCTGCCGTTGTAAGGTGACTGCTAGGTCAAAAGAAAAAGACATATTTTTATTTTTTAGTATCACACAATATTTGTTAATGGGAATCTGTTTTTGTATCTAATTATATGCATATGATATAATCGAAGTTTATTACTGTTTTAGAAAAAAAAAAGGCATTGATAAACATATATCTAGGAATGTTTTTTGAAATATTGATCGATAACTAGGATTTTAGGTTATTGTTTATTTAATTAATTTGTTCACTAGTGTATATCTTTAGTTTTAAAATATATGACCTATGTTTTGTTAAGTTTAGTTCGTTTTTGGATTTTTTTCTATAATTCTTTCAACTTTAAAATTGTGGTCTTGATTTGTAAATAGTAAACTACTCACATTTGTCAATTACTTGCTTCGCAAGAAGGCCAATAACTTGATTTAAGAAATCTTCTTCTCAAGAAACGAAGCAATAATTTTACAAAATATAATAGTTAAAAAGTTAACACGATAAATGCTTGAGAAATTGCCAGATATAGCATTTTCATGATACCATATTTTATTTATACCTTAACCAACTTTACCATTAAATTTTTAATTGGCAAAGTACTTATATACCCTTAACTAGTTAATCCTAAAACTAAATCTTATCTCAGATTCAATCGATCTTGGCGACGAAGCCTGAAGAGTTTTACGGCTAGATCTGAAGAAGCTACGGCGAGGTCCGACGAAGCTACGGCGAGGTCCGACGAAGCTACGGCGAGATCTGAGAAGCTCTGGCGACGCATTCTTCTTCAAGATCAAAATGGAATTGCGGTAAGTTTTGTTTGATACATCATTACCAAAGCTTTGAGCGTAGTACTTTGTCTACGACGAGAGGCAAGATCACTATTATTGTACGAGGATGAACACTGATTGATCTTATAAAGAATGTAAGCTGTGAGCTTATCTGTTCAGTTTGAAGTTTTTTTCTAGGAATGGTAAAGTAGATCTCTTTTCTGTTCAATTTGAAGTTTTTTTATTTGTGTATTGTGGTAAAGTTTGTGGCTTTTTTTTTTTTTTTTTATAAACGTTCATGAACTTGCTGCAAGTAAGATTTCGTGATAATAGATTTGAGTATGATCTCCACGTATAATAGATTGCGTGTCTTGTCTAGTGAGATCCTCTAACTTTAAGCTTCTTTGTATGTTTCTGATTAGGAAAGCTCGAATTGATCCTCTAACTTTGAGATCTTGATTAGGCTTATGTGATAGTGTTTGTGCTAGAGATCAGCTTTGAATCTCTTCGAATCATAAGAACTAATCAGAGCCAGGTTTATAAGGCTTGAATCAATTGGATTGGAAGCTAAATAATCAATATATATATATATATATAATTACGAATCTTATGTTATTCATTTTGTACTTGGGCTGAGAAGAAGAAGTACATTGGGATGGTTGAAGACTGTTGTTGTGATTACTTGGGCTGAGAAGAAGAAGTACATCCACTGCTTCAAGACCTTGTTAAGACACCTTTTTACCGGTATTTCAAGGTTTTTCTTTCTATTTATCTTCCTTGGTAGAGAGTTTGGATGTATTTTGTTATGATTAAATCTGAATCCATGTTTGTAGGTTAAACTATGGTGTGATTGCCATTTTGGCCTGATGATGGTATGTGCCGGTTAAGAGACTGTAGTGTTT